>JAQQSV010022170.1:0-10630 GCA_028646515.1 Pseudochirops corinnae | reverse complement strand
TTCCCCCTGGACTAGGTAAATGATATGTTTGATTAAAGTAAGCTTGTTAACCCATTTTGAGTTGCTTTCCTTTAGAAAAGCAGATCTAAGAACCTATGCTAGTAGCTGCCCTAGGCATGCTAGGGTGCTTACTGTTACAGAGGGTTAGGGAGTAGAAGTGTGAAAGCTGATGTGAAGACTAAACAGCTTTAAAAACAGCAGATAATGTTCTTCTGTTGCAGAAAATCATAGGAACATAGATTTAGAGCAGGAGGGGAGCTTAGAGGAAATCAAACCCAACCTTCTCATTTTACAGACAAAGAAACTGAGGCTTAGAGAGGTAAAATGATTGTACAGGTTCATACAGCTTGTTAGTATATGAGGTGACATTTGAAACAAGGTCTTCCTGACTCCAAGTCTAGAACATGGTTCATTATTCCACATTGCCAGTCAATCTTGTTTTATCTTCCTTCTTTTGAAACCTATGGAAATTCAAGTGTCTGAGGTAGAATTTAAATTCAGGTCTTCCTTACTTGAAATCCAACACCCTGTCACCATCATGCTTCTCTTAATTCTGTTTTAAGATGTTCCTCTCTCTTTCACATATTTCCTCTGTTCTTTGAATGCTCACACTGAGAACATGGGGAGAATGATTTCAAAATAAGGAATGAATCTGATCTTATGGGAAAAAGAAAATGAAACTGACTTCAAATAGAATAAAAAACTGCTTAAACAGTAAGTTTATATATTACCATCAATGAAAAACTTCCAATATAAAAGCAACCCCAAAACACTGTATCTCACCCCCCCATTCTCAAAAAAAAAAAAAACTCAACTGGGAGGAGATTCTGGAAAGATGGCAGAGTAGACAGAAAATTCCAAGCTCTCCAGATTTCCCCCCAAAACAAGATAATAATAGCACCTCAGAGCAAATATAGAATAGTAAAAATAAATAAGCATAGGGGCAGAATAGTGGTCCTCCTGAGACAGAGAAGATCTGATGAAAAATCCCAGTATGAGATTTGATCACTCTGAAGAGCAAACACCTGCAGACAAAGAACCACATAAACAACAAGCATTAAGACTTGAGGTTAGCTGGGTGTAATAGTAATGGAATTTGAGGATCCCTTCATATTGCTAAACTGACAGGTACTTAGCATCTAGTTTAAAATTAAGCCTCTGTTAAAGAAAGAGAAGGTATGAACCCTATTGCTGACATAACAGGAAGGGGCTGAACAGGGAGCAACAATACTGTATATATAAGGAAAAACCCCAGCTAGGAAAGTCAGAACTTCTTGGGATGAGCAACTGAAGGCTAGGCTACTATTGCTGGACTGGAACTTCAGTGGAGAAAGTGATTTTGATTTTGAGAAGGAAGCTGCTGAGACTTCTGAGGGCCAGCTGGAGCTGCTGAAGACTGAGGAAGCATGACTGTGGTGCCAGAATTTCGTACAAATGTTGTTGTGGCTTTGTTAATGTGTATGAATGTTCTTGTGGCTTTGTTGAGCCTTCTCTTCCCAGGAACAGAGACTGTGAAAGATTTGGGATGGACTGGACACTGTGAGCTTCAATATGGAGCAGGAACTACACAGAGAATTGGACAAGTAATAGGGAGATGTCTTCCTTTGAATTCAGGTGGCAGTTAGATTTGGGTAGGAGCTGAGCCCATGTGCCTCACATTAATATGAAAACACATTTATGTGGGTACTGAGTAGTGATGAAATTGTAATTTACTTGTGACTGAGGGGTGCATGGCCTGTGTATTTTCCACTACCCCTTGGGAGGGTACTGAGTAGTGACTGATGATTGAATAATGACTGATGACTGAATAGGGACTGATTTGTAACTTACTGTGCCTCATAGGTGGAGGACTTTGACTTTTTATGCTTTATGATTGAATGATAGAGTTACTAAGTGATTGATTGACTAAATGATTGTACTTTGTTTGAAATTACGTGACCACTTTGGTGAAAATTATGTGGCCATTTTAGTGATAAGTTGTTGTGAATGCTATATTTTGATTTTCTGTGATAAGCTGTAATAATCTGAATGCTGTACCTTGATTTTCTGTGAATGTTTTGCTCTGATTTCTTATTAAATAAATAGAGAGTTTCCTATACTATGTAATCAGAACCTTGAAATCTGTTCACAGCAGCTATCCTCTGGAAAGCTTCTTGTGCTTGGCTTTACACTGGGTTAGGAGGCTACCTTGGCCCCAGCCACAGGAACTTTTATACTGGGGACAGTGAGGGTTGTTATGCATCTGGACTGGGGGAACATTTGCTGACAAGGAACTCCAGACCCATATATGCAGCAAAGATACCACCAGGGTGAGAAGGAACCAACCCAGGGAGTACAGAAGCAGTGGGGCTGGGATGCCACTGGCTGTGAGCACTTACAGGAGGCTGGAGATCTTGGTTTTGATTATAGGCCACAGGAGAGAATTGAGGGGGCTAGAGGTGATTACAAAAGCTAAGCTGCTACATTTTTTTTTTTAATGAACAGACAAAGGATAAAGAATTCAACCACAGAGAATTACTTTGGGAATACAGAAAACGAGGGTTTATCTTCAGAGGAGGATACTGAAGCAAAGAGACTTCTACCCCAAAGAGTAATGTCAAATGGTTACCTGCTCAATAAAAATTCAGAGAAATTAAGAAAGGCTATAAAAATCAAATGAGAGAGATTGAGGAAAAAGTAAAAAAAAAAAAGGTCAAGAAAAATAAGATTATGAAAAGCAAGATAACCAATTAGAAAAGAAGATGCAGAATTTTAAGGAAGAAAATGACTCCTTGAAAATCAGAATTGGGGCAAGGGGAAGTTAGAGAAATTACAAGAGATCAAGAAATAGTAAAACAAAATAAAAAGAATTAAAAATTAGAAGGTAATGTGAAACGTTATAAGAAAAACAACTGATCTGGAAAACAGATCAAGAAGACAAAACATAAGAATAATTACACTACTTGAAAGCTATGATGAAAAAACAATCTTGATCAAATAGAAGAAATAGTTTTTAAAAATTATATTGAAGCATTAGAACAAGAGGGTAAAATAGAAACAAAAAAAAAATCCACCAATCACCACTTGAAGGAGATCCTACAAGGAAAATTCACAGTAATAATACTGTTAAATTCTAAAATCCCCAGCTCAAGAACAAAATATTATGAGCCACAAGAAAAAAACAATTTATATATGGTAGTACCACAAATAGAATCACACAAGATCTCACAGTGGTGACACTAAAAGACTGAATATCTTGTAACATTATATATCAAAGAGCAAAAGAACTGGGATTATGGCCTAAAATATCATATACAGGAAAGCTAAGCAAATCCTGAATGTAAAAAAAAAAAAGGGACATTTAATGAACTATCAAACTTTCAGGATTTTGTTTAAAAAAAAAAAAAACCAAACATACACACCTGAATTTAATAGGAGATTTGACATACAAGAGCCAAGAGAAAAACAAGGTACATACTAAAAACTAATTACAAGAGACTCCATAAGGACAGTTTACCTTTCATGTAAATAAAATGTAAATGTATGTCTAAGATTGTTATTAGCAATTGGGTAGCTCAGAATAAAGATTAGGGTAGACCTGAGTATGATATGATTTTTAAAAAGTAAAATTGTTTAGGAGTTTAAAAAGAGTAATTATCTTATATAAGTGATATGTGAGAGGAAGAACTGACACAGAGGAATTAGATGGGGTAGGAAGGCTATTAGTTCTGGAAACCTACTTTCATTGGGAATGGGTTAAAGAGAGAATGATACATATATATTTAAGAGAGTATAAATTCAGAAAGAAATAAAATGCTAAGTGGGGGATAGGGAGGGCAGAGAGGATAAAGGAGGCCTCTTTAGAGGGGAAATTGAGGGAATAAGTTAAAGGAGATCTCGAAAGGTGTTCGGAATAATGGGAATGGGAGAATAATAGAGGGATCCTTGGAGTGGGAGTAGGTTAAGTAACAGGAGGGCAAGGTAGTGGGTAGAAGAAAATAGAGGAGTTAGGAGAGATAGGAAATTAGAGATATGCACAAACATAAAATAATGATCAGGAGAAGAATTTGTTAGGCAAAAAGGATCAGCAGTGGTAATGATGATCTTGGACAAAGTTAAGGCTAAAATAGTTTCCATCAAAAGAGAAAAATAGGGAAACTACACGAAGTGTCAGCTGTATTTATCAGCATTGTTTTGGACTATTTAAAACAGCTAGACAGGGGTGGCTAGGCAGTGCAGTGAGTAGAGCACTGGCCCTGGAGTCAGGAAGACCTGAGTTCAAATCCGGCCTCAGACACTTAACACAAAAAACTAGCCGTGTGACCTTGGGCAAGTCACTTAACCCCAATTGCCCTTTTAAAAAAAATAGCTAGAAAGTATAAGGTGGGAAATATTATTGTGGTGTAGGAAATGACAAGTTGCTGGACTTGGAAAAATATGGTAAGACTTGGACTTATGAAGAAAGTGGTTATCCACCCTCAGAGAAACAGAGGATGAATAAGTACAGCATGGTCTTACAGAGATCCATGTCAATGTATATGTCTATATATGACTGACTATTGATATCTAAATATAAATATGTATAAGTGTATTTATGTACAGGTTTATATGTGCTTATATATGTGTATATTTTTGTGTGTATATGTTTATGTGTGTGTGTGTGTGTATCTCCACGTTTATTTATTGTCTTTGGTGGGAGAGAGGGGAAAAAAGAATAAATTTTAAAGTGCATGGCAAAGAACAAAAGAAAACTTACAAAGAAGCAAAGAAAAGAGCGGCAGCTCTAAACATAACATGCGGTATTTTTTATATAGGCTTTCTTGACATGGAAATTCATTGCTATATATTTTGAATCCTCTTTCGTATTCTGTTGTCCACATGATTTTTTTTTCCCTTTTCTTCTTTAGTATTATTTTAGTTTTAGTATTTAAGCTTATTTCTTTTTTCTTTTCTTATTTTGTATTTAAGTTTGAAATTTTAAAAATATACATTTTAAAAAATATATGAACCAAATGAACTCTATCTGGAGTTAAGTAGTAATAACCATGATTAATCAGAGTTCTTCCTTTAGGAAATGATAAAATGTTTTGACTAATTTTCATGTCTATATTTTTCTAAATTTTATCTCAGAGTCTGAGAACGCTTGTTTCTGGGAATTTAGATAGTAGTGGGACTAAAGATAAAGTAGGTGTATCCAAAAAACTGATAGTTATCCGCTTTTGTCTTTCCATAGCACTTTTTCATTTTCCTTTCTTAAATCTAGAGAGGGACAACAGTTTTTTCTCCAAGGTAAAGTAAGTAGATTTCTGTTTTAGGTTCAGGCAAAGACCTTGAGCCAAAATGACAAGGTCATGGAAGAAAGGAACGACTCTAAAATGAGAACAAGAGGGAATATTTAGTAAGGAAGTGGGCAGGACTGTTATTTCTCAAAGAGAAAAACAGAATGGTTTGGTCTTGGAAATAATGTCTTGTAAACCATAGCAATAGAAAATGAAAAGGGGAAAAGAATTTGGGGGGGGAGAGGTAGCTAAAACTTACTTAGATTCTGGAATAGACTTAAAACAACTGAGATTTCATGATCAAGATACAACTTGTAAAACAGATTGAACATTCAGTAATGAAACAAAACTAATTAGCAGCTAATTTACTAGTCAAAAGTAAACAAAAAAAAACACACTATCTCCTCCCCCCAAAAAAGTCAAATGTGGTTGGTTAGAATATAAGAAAGAAGTATCTGTAGATTTAAAACATTTATTTTCTCACAAAAAATTCCTTCTAAAATTGTTGTCTAAGGCAAATTTATGATGGCTGAGTAAAGGCAGGGATTTGCCTGAATTTTCGCCCAAACTTCTCCAAAATACCTTTTTAAAACGACACTAAACAAATTCTAGAGCAGCAGAACTCACGAAAAGACAGAGTGAACCAAGTTTCTAACCCAAGATAACTTGGCAGGTCTGGAGGAAAGATCTGTTGCACCAGTTTGAGATAGGAGCACAGTCCAGCACAGGCTGTACCAACACAGTCCTGGTCATAGCAAAGCACGAGCAGGACTTGGGAGGGACTGAATCAGCAGTGGCAGCAACTGCTTCTGGATCTCTCAGTCCACAGATGGGAAGGGAGTTGAACAACCTGTTAAAAGAAGATCACAATGGTGTTTTTGCTATGGTTGTTTTGTCCATACTTGGATCTGTGTAACAGTCTTGGATGGCAGTCCCAGGGCAAGGAGGAACACTCTAGAATAGCAGAATTTGTAGCAATGATGGAAGAGGTACCATCTTCAGTGGTCTAGGGCAGAAAAGTGTGCTTGTGGTTGCTCACAGACCAGAACACAGTCCAGTAAAGAGCTCTTCTTAGATCATACCACCTTAGAATTGAAAATTTACAGATCCCTAGAAGTATCTCTGAAAACAGTTGCACAAAGCCCCTGGAAATTGGGATGGTTTTCCCTCTACTCTGGAAGCAGAGTCCTACTTAAACAAGTCAAGTAAGAGACTAGGAAAATGAGCAAACAATTTTTAAAAAACAAGCTCTGACTACAGAAAGTTATTATGGTGACAAGGAAGATCAAAACACACATTCAGAAGACAACAAAGTCAAAGGTGCTATATCCAAAGCCTCCAAGAATAATGTGAATTTATCTAAGGCCATGGAAGAGCTCAAAAAGGATTGTGAAAATCAAATAAGAGAGGCAGAGGAAAAAAGTGGAAAGAGAAATTAGAATGATGCAAAAAAAACTATGAAAAAAAGTCAATAGCTTGGTAAAGGTGACACAAAAAATGCTGAAAAAAACAATACCTTAAAAAAAATGACTAGGCCAAGTGGTAAGACAGGTCCAAAAAGTCAATCAAGAGAAGAATGCCTTAAAAAGCAAAACTGGTCAAATGGAAAAAGAAGTAAAAAAGTTCCCTGAAGAAAATAATTCCTTAAAAATTAGAATGGAGCAAATGGAATCTAATGACATTATGAAAAATCAAAAAACAATAAAACAAAACCAAAAGAATGAAAAAAATAGAAGATAATGTGAAATATCTCATTGGAAAAACAACTGACCTGGGAAATAGTTCCAGGAGAAATCATTTAAAAATTACTGGACTACCTGAGAACCATCATTAAAAAAGAGCCTAAATATCATCTTTCTTTATCAAGGAAAATTGCCCTGATATTCTAGAACCAGAGGGCTAAATAGAAATAGAAAGAATCCACTGATCACTTCCTGAAAGAGATCCCCAAATGAATATTATAGCCAAATGTCAGACTTCCCAGGTTAAGGAGAAAGTATTGCAAGCAGCCAGAAAGAAATAATTCAAGTATGGTGGGGCCACAGTGAGGACAACACAAGATTTAGCAGCTTCTACATTAAATATTCTGAGGGCTTACAACATGATATTCTAGAGGGCAAAAGAGCTACAATTACAACCAAGAATCACCTACTCAGCAAAACTGAGTATAATCCTTCAGAGGGAAAAAGACATTCCATGAGATAGAGGACTTTCAAGCATTCTTGCTGAAAAGACCAGAGATGAATAGTAAATATGACTTTCAAATACAAGACTCAGGAGAAGCATACAAAGGTAAACAAGAAACGGCAATCTTAAGGAACTTAATAAGCTTAAACCGTTTACATTCCTACATGGGAAAATTGTATTTGTAATTATATGTATACACACACATAGAGGGTACACGTGTGAGTTGAATATAAAGGGTTGATATCTAAAAAAATCAAACTAAAAATAAAATTAAGGGATAAGAAAAGAATGTATTGGGAGAAAGAGTAATGGAGAGGTAGAATGTGGAAAATTATCTCACATAAAAGAGGCAAGAAAAAGCTTCAACAGTGGAGGGGAAGTGAGGGGAACAGGGAGCGGTGAAGGGGAATGAATCAACCTTGCTTTCATCAGAATTGGCTCAAAGAGGGAATAACATACACACTCAATTGGGTATAGAAATCTATCTTACCCTACAGGAAAGTATGAGGCAAAGGAAAAGAAGGATGTGTTAGAAGGGAGGGCAGATTAGGGGAGGCAAAACAGTTTTGAGGAGGGACAAGGTAAAAGAAAATAGAGAATAGAATTAACAGGGGAGGGACAGGATTGATGGAAATATAGTTAGCAATAGTAACCATGAAAAACATTGTTTTGAAGCAAGAGAACTGAGTCAAACTTATAAAAATAAGAGCTATTTCCCAAGTGATAAATGATCAAAAGGTATAATCTTTTTTTCACATGAAGTAATCAAAGCTATCTCTAGTCATATTTTTAAAAATACCTTAATTCACTATTGATTGGACAAATGTAAATTAATACAATTTTAAGGCACTATCCCATACCTATTAGATTGGCTAATGGGACAGAAAAAGTAAATGACAGATGTTGGGGGGGATGTGGGAAAAATGAGACATTAATGTACTCTTGGTGGAGTTGTGAATTGATTCAACCATTCTGTAGAGCAATTAGGAACTGTGCTAAAAGGACTATAAAACCACAAATATGCCTTTGATATAACAACATCACTACTAGGTCTATCCCAAAAGAGATAAAAACAAAAAGGAAAAAGGGCCTATATTAAAAAAAATATTTTTAGCAACTCATTTCCAGAGGCAAAAAATTAGAAACTGAGGAGATGCCCATTAATTGGTGAATGACTGGGAGTGGCTAGGTGACTCAATGAATACAACACTGGCTGTGGAGTCAGGAGGACCTGAGTTTAAATTTGACCTCAGACACTTAACACTTTCTAGCTGTGTGACTTTGGGGAAGTCACTTAACCCCAATTGCCCTGCCTTTCCCCTCCAAAAAGCAAAAAAAAAAAAAAAAGAAATGGTGAATGGCTGAAAAAGTTGTGTATGTGATTATGATAGAATACTACTGTATTATGGGAAATGATGAGCAGGATGATCTCAGAAAAAGCTGGGAAGACTTGAATAGGCTGAAGCAAAGTGAAATGTACTGTGTACAAAGTAATAGCAATATGGTAAGATGACCAACTGTGAATGACTTAGCTATTCTCAGCAATACAACAATCCAAGACAACTCTGAAGGACTTATGATGAAGGATGTCATCCATCCTCAGAGAAAATACTGATGTTATCTGAATACAGATTTAAGTACACTTTTTTAAACTTTCTTCATTTTTCTTGAATTCATTTTTTTGTCTGTGTTTTCTTTCACAACATGACTACTATGAATATATTTTGCAAGACTGCATATATATAAAGGGCACAGCCAAGATGGCAGCACAGGAGCAGAAAGGTTATGCAGCTCCCATACAGCCACCTCAAATACACATAACGTGTCACTCTAAACAAATTTTAGGGCTCCAAAACCCACAAAAATACAGAAAAACATCTCCCACTGAAGGCAGCTCAGCAGGAAGGGCTAATAGCAGCATGCTGGGAGCTGAAACCAGCCCAGCCTGAAACCACGGCTTGGCCCTGGGGCAGCCAGGACATGTTGTAGCTGGAGCCTTCAGGAGAATGGCTGCTTCAGAGCTCCTGGCCTGCAGACTGCAGGAGGGCCAAGTGATCATTCAGAGGATAAGTGCTCCTGCATTGAGCGGCCTGGATCCAGATTGCGGTCTTGGGGGGTAGTACTGCTGTGCCTTTTCAGTGAGCCAAAGCTAGTAGGGGCTGCAAAAAAACCAGCTCAGGCAGATGCAAAACCCCCAGCAATTTGGGACAGAGCTTTCCCCTCTAGAAGCAGAGTTCCACAGAGCTAAAAAATCAAGTAATTTACTGGCAACATGAGCAGGCAAAGGAAGCAAAGTAAGAACAGAAACCGAACTTTAGATTCCTTCTTTGGGGACAAAAAGGATCAAAGCAGGAAGGAACAGGAGGAAGACAAAACAGTCAGAACTCCCAAACCAAAAGCCTCCAAGAAACATGAAGACTGCCTATAAGCCACAGAGCAGCTAAAGAAGGATTTTGAAAATCAAATAAGAGAAGTAGAAGAAAAACTGGGAAGAGAAATGAGAATGATGCAAGAAAATCATGAAAAGAGAGTCAACAACTTGACTGAAGAAAATAACACCCTAAAAAATAGATTAACTCATATGGCAAAAGAGGCCCAAAAAGCCAATGAGGCAAAGAATGCCTCAAAAAGTGAAATTTGTCAGATGGAAAAAGAATCTCAAAAGCTTTCTGAAGAGAATAATTTCTTCAGAATTAGAGTGGAGCAAATGGAAGCAAATGACTTTATGAGAAATCAAGATAATATTAAATAGATCCAAACGAAAAAATAGAAGGCAATATGAAATATCTCCTTGAAAACACCACTGACCTGGAAAATAGATCCAGGAGAGACAATTTAAAAATTATTGGACTACCTGAAAGCCATGATAAAAAAAAAAAAAAAGAACCTGGAGAGCTTCCTTCAAGAAATTCTCAAGGAAAAAGATATTGTAGAACCAGAGGGCAAAATAGAACTTGAAAGAATTCACCAATTACCTCTTGGAAAAGATCCCCAAAAGAAAACTCCTAGGCATGTTATAGCCAGGTTCCAGAGTCCCCAGATCAAGGAGAAAATATTATAAGCTGCCAAGAAGAAATAATTTGAATACTGTGGAAACACAATTAGGATAACCCAGGATCTAGCAGCTTCTACATTAAGGGATCAAAGGGCCTGGAATATAATATTCTGGAGATCAAGGGAGCTAG
>JAQQSV010022169.1:0-10631 GCA_028646515.1 Pseudochirops corinnae | reverse complement strand
GTGTAGTTCCTGTATCTGTTTTACAGATATGCTCTCAAATATTTTATATTGTCTAGTTATTTTAAATGGACTAAAACAATATTGAATAATATGGTTTATCCTACTGTAGTTCCCTTATTTTTCTATTTGATTAAATCTATTTTAGCTTTAACTTTGTTTAAAATCATGATTACTACACTTGCCTTTATATAATAAATGATGCTCCCAAATTTTATCTTAGATTTGTGTGTATCTCTCATTTTAAAGCATTTCCTGAAAGCAACATATTGTTGAATTCAAATTTTAAGTCTGCTATCAGTTTCTATTTTATGGATAAATTCTTTCAATTCACATTCTAATCTATAATTACTTTTATATTTTCCTCCTTCCTGTTTTCCTCACTATGTTTCTAAACCTATTCTTATTCCTCCTCACTCCTCAGTTTTACTTCTACTTGCAACTTTGCCCTCCTATTCCTTGACCTATGCATCCCTCTAAGAATTTCTCCCTTATCCTCTCCCCCACCCTATCCCCTTGTCCTCTTATTTCTTACTGAATATAGAACTTTTACACACACACACACACACACACACACACACACACACACACACACACACACACACACTTCCCTCTTTAACCTATTCCTGTTGAGAATAAGTTCTCAGCACTACCCACTCTTCTCCACCCCCCCATTAGCTTCTTCTGTATCTTATTTTTCCTCTTCTTTGCCTCATTTCTATGAGATAATTGCTCCTTTTTATCTCTCCCTAAAGTTATATTTTTTTTTTAGAATAACCCCTTCATATTCATCTCAGCCCAAGACTTTCTTTCAAACTACCTAAATAAAAATGACAGTCATAATAGAACTGATAATTTTCTATATATGAAGTAAACACTTTGACCTAATTGAGTCCCTTATAGTTGGTCCTTAATGTTTACTTTATGTTTCTCCTATATGCTATATTTCAAAATTCACTTTCACTTCTGTTGTTTTTGTCACAAATGCCTGAAAGTCAGCTTGTTAAATATTATTTTCTTTTCCATCAAGGATTATAATTAACTTTGCTTTTTAAGTTACCCTTGGTCATATCCACAGCTCTTTTGCTCTAAAAATATAGTATTCCAAGACATATGTTCCCTCAATTTAGTAACTGCCAGATCTTATGTAATCTTTATTATAGCTCCACAATATTTATTTATTTTTCTTTTTGCTTCCAATATTTCCTCTTTAACTTGTGCTTTGAAACTTCGTTATGATATTACTACAGGTTTTTCTTCTAGGATCTCTTTTAAGTGATGATTGGTGGATTTTGTCTCTTTCTGCTTTGCCATTTTGTTCTAGAATGTCAGGAACCTTTTCCTTGAAAATTTCTTGTAATATTGTATCAAGATTGTTTTCACTTAATCATAATTTCCTGAAGGCAATCTGACTCTTTTCATATTATTTCTCCTCTATCTGCTCTCCAGATTAGTTGTTTTTCTGATTAGATGTTTCATATTCTCTTCTATTCTTTTCATTGTTTTGATTTTCCTTTATTATTTATTTTGTCTTAAAATGTCATTAGCTTCTCTTTGCCCAATTCTAGTTTTCAAGGAATTATTTTCTACTTTAAGGTTTTGGTTCTCTATTTCTAATTGGTTGACTTTCTTTTTATAATTTTCTTGTTTTTCTTAGATTGTTCCTTTTTATTTTTAATTTTTCCTCACTCTCACTTGTTTAATTTTTAAAGTCCTTTTTAAGTTCTTCTAAAAAAATGTTTTATGCTTGGGACTGTTTTATATTTCTTATTGAAAAAGGAGTGGCTATTTTTTTTTTTGCTTCATTATTTTCCTCTGAATATGAAGCCAGATCTTCTCTATCCCCATTTATTTATTTACTTACTTACTTTGTTTGTTTGTTCCATTTTTTGCAGCTATTAGTGTGATCAAGTTCGAGTCCTGAGGTATGGGGAATAAAGCCCCAAGACTCAGGTCATTCTTACTGTTATTTTCTGAGGCCTGTCCAGGGGTTCATTCTGGGGCTCTTCTCTTCACTCCTAAGTCATGGCTAGAAGCCCTGGTCACACTGTCCTGCAAATCATCTTACTCCCTGCAGTCCCTTCTGTGGCTGCAAACTACAGCTGCTCTCTATTCCCTGGAAGTGAAAACAGGGACTCTGCTCTCTTGCAAGTTCCTGAAGCCATCAGGGCCCCTTCCCCTTGCTATTGCACTCACCAGGTGTGTCCTAGCCCCTTCTCTGTGCAGCCACAGCCCAGGAAGTATCTGATCAGTACAGCTGAGCTTGAAATAGTTTAACAGTAGAAGGTCCTTCAGTCTTCTTGTCCTTAGTGGTCAGACCTTCACACTGTCCATGAGTCCAAAGTTTATAAGTGAGGCTACTTCCCAACCCCAGCTGCCCCCAGGGCATGCTGTTTATAGATTCTGCAGAATTGGCCTAGAGGTGTTTGGACTTCACTCAGACTCTGCCCCTGGAGGTCAAGTCTTTCCAGGATCTGCTTTACCCTGACTTTTGTTTATCTCCTCTGCTCCACATTGCCTCTAAAGCAATGCTCTATCCTTTTTCTGTGGAGGAAATTTGGAGAGCTGACAGTTATCTACTCAGCCATCTTCCCAGGATCCTCTTCTGGTACACTAGTATTTTTTTAAGAAAAAAAAATAGACACACACATATGTACATATATGTATATATATGTATATATATATAAATATATATATAATTTACTACAATCTGTTTAGTAAATCCACTATTGATAGTCTTCTTCTTAGTTTCCAGTTCTTTGACAACAAAAAAGAACTGTTATAATTGTCCTTGCACATATGAGTAATTTTCCTCTTTCTTTGATCTCTTTGGGAAACAAAGACAGTTGTGTTATTACTGCATCAAAGTATGTATACAATTTACAAACTTTTTGCATGTAGTTTCAAATTGTTCTTCAAAACAGCAAGATAAACTCAAAAGTTTCATTAATCATGCACTAATGTGTACGTTTTCCCTCTAGCATTTGTCATTTTGCTTTTTTTGCGTGTGTAAACTTTGACTTTTTGAAGATATAACTTGGAAGCTCAAAATTGTTTTTTTTTAAATTTGTATTTCTCTAATAATTAGGAATTCAGAACACTTTTCCATGTGGCTATAGATAGCCTGGATTTTTTTTCCTCTAAAAATTGTCTATATCCTTTGACTATTTATCAGTTAGGGAAAAGATGTTATTCTTGTAAATTTAAATAATTTTCTTATATATTTTGTAAATGAGAACCTTTGAGGAAATTACTGAAAATATTTTCCCAATTATCTGATTTTCTTCTAATTTTAGCCACGTTGCTTTTGTTACACACACATACACACACACGCACACACACACAATTTAATTTTATGCAATCAAAATGATCTATTTTACCTTCTATGGCTGTTGTTATTTGATTATGAACTCTGCCCCTGCTCAGAGATCTGAAAGGTAATGTCTTTCTTTCTTTTTTTTTTTTTTTTTATGATCACTGATGGGGTGGTGGGACCTGGATTCCTAAAAGCAAAAGAGCATGTCTTTGAACACAGCCCAAACCCTGAACTTTCCCACATAAACCAGTACCTGGCAATTTACCTGAGGCATCTGACCCAGCCCAACCCACCTAGATACTCAATAATCCTTTTAATTGCTCTTTCAGTTTGGCTCTCTCACAACTAAACTCCTTTCACTGTCCGCATCTGGACCATACCAAGCTATTTACCACTCCTTAATCCCATTCAGATCTTCTCACGATCTTGTATATAAATTATCAGTCTTATCCCTACGAAACCACAGATTCACTTAGAATCTAGCCTGCTTCTATTGGCCACAAATAAACTCTGTACTTTGACTGAAAGATGTCCTGAGTGGTCAAATTGTTTTGAGGAAGAACACCTGTACCCTTGAATTTTGGGGTTCCCAGCAATCCAAACCACAACATCACCATTTACTACAAAATTTGAAGCTATACAAAGCAGTCACCATAGCTGGAAGATTGAAAGAATACAAGGAACCACTATAGTTAACAAACATTTACTATTTGGAAATGCAGAAAAAGATAAAGACCGAGGACAACACTGGTTTAGAGCAAAGATTAATTTGAAAACTGGTGTGGAGAAGGATTGAGTAATAGTAGGAGTAGATTCAGCTCATGAGTAATGAAAAACAATAGCAGCAGAAATATATCTGTGGAAGGTACACATTGAAACGGTATCATTCCAAGAACATCCATCCATAGACGAACTTGATAGGAGACCAACAAATCAATGCAAAATGAAACAGGCTTTCAATGTGTCTTTAAGAATCCATTTTCATCATCAATGACAGTTGAAATAGCATATTTGTAGTCTAGCACCTAGTTCTCAAAGTGTTATACAAGTAAATAGAAATGACATTTATGAAAGTAAAGATGGACACTGTTGTTCGACTCAGGCAAGCACATAAGAAATTCATACTATAGTCAACACAGTCATAGAAGTGATACACTATGATTCAGAATGGGAAAGATAGCAGAACAATGGAAAACACTTGGGTACTGTTCCTACCTAAAACAACGGATAAGATCAAGATTATCAATAATCTATTATTAACTAATGACTCACATTCTTATTTTTCATCTCTGCAAATTATGACTAAGTATATATACATGCATGTGTGTGTGTCTCAAGTTTTTTCTTGATTAAAATATACAAAAGAAAAAAATAGGCTTTTGAAAATGATTTTTACAGCAGGACCACCATCTTTATAATCATACAACTGTTGGAAAGTATAGAGAACAAATGAATATTCTGCGTTATTCTTTGTTGATTAAAAAAAAATCAGTGAATCAAAATTTCACCTTAAAGCTTCCTTTTTAATAAGATGTATCTAATTAATGCATTGTTACCATTTCAAATTACTTAATAATCGGGTTCCTATAAGTCAATGCCTCTTTCCATTCTTCTTAAGAGAAGCATAAAATTCCCTTATAGATGGTGAAAGTCTTCATATTCTTCTTGGATGTGGAGGCTATTGTGCTAGAGGCATCAAGTCTCTAAAACATTATATTTTCCTAAATGACCTCTATGATTACTTAAAAGAGATTAGCCTAAAGTTTGACACCTAAGAAACACCAAATGGATGAATAATTCATCTTGTAATTAACAATTATTGCAATTGGATGGTCAGCATGTTGAATGAGTATACTAATAAATCTATTTGATGAAACCACTGCAGATTAAAAAAAATGAGTTGTGACAACATTTTAATGTAGAAGGTTGATTGCATCCTGGGCAATTAATTTCATTTGTCTTGGTCTCAGTTTCTAAATCTACAAAATGAGAGGGTTGAATTGGACTCTGATGTCTCTTCTCAGTTCTTAATCTATTATCCTCTATTTTGAAATTCTATACTAGCTAGTCAAATAAAAGGCAAAACAGAACACCACTGAATGTGAGGTGACCATGTCACGACAGTGAAAAATCCTTTTACTTTCCTCCCCAATACTTTAATAGATCTGTTGTCTCACAGACATGAGCATTCCCTCAAGTGATACAGATGACAATTTATCCATGCTTGTAATTCTTCTCCATGTAACTCTTCTCTATGTCCTTCTATAAATCAGCTACAGTTTATTTATACAATGCACTGGGAACTTTCATCATGATTCCAGAGGGAGAAAAAAGAAACAAAACAAAGGAAAAAATGAGTCAAAGCAAGTGTCCTCTTCACAAAGGATCAATAGCACTACCTCCATACATGACCTTAAGTCCTATAAAGTATTTCCTGCTGTTTAAACAATGAACAACATTTAGTCATCTTGTAGGATAGGATCAAGCTTACTTGTCATTACCTTTGTGAATGCAATGACATTGAAAGGCACACTGCTTATAAAACTATCTATGTCTCAGTGGTATACTTAGAATGATTTGTTAATTACTATAGACACTTTCTAATACAAAGACAAGAAACTAGCATTGCCCTTTTCTGCCTCTTTAACTGTGAGTAACAATGAGCAAGTTTGTCCTTACCCTCAATAGATATGTCATTTTCCAAAGCATGACATTAACAAGAATATTTAGCGAAGAATCATTTAACATGCCCTGACATGACTATGAAGAATAATTATTCTCAGGCTCCTCCACTACTGTCTTCACAGCCTTTGGCTGCTCTATGGGTTTCTCTTACACAAGCTTAATTACTTTGGACGAATTGAATACATACAGCTAATTGATGTTTAACATTTAAGAAGTGTAACACAGTTTTCTGTCGGTATGGTACTGTCAAAAGTAATTCATGAAATTAAAAAAAAAATAGTCTTCACAGAATCAATAGCCACATGTGGGGAATTGCCCTAAATAAAAATGCCACTTTTAATACCAAAGTGTTGGGGAATAAAATAAACTTTTCATTCAAGTTTTCCCCATAAGCAAATCACAGGGAGTTGGTAGCAGCTGGGGTATTGAGTATGTGTTCTTCATTGTGAAGGTAGCTGCCTTGATGTGTACATTTTACATTTCTGGTTAATGCCCTTGATTGAAGTCAAGCCAGATTTGAATGTATTAGTCTAAACTGGTTCAGAGCAATGAGTCGAACCAACATAAAAATAAAGCATAATTTACATCCTGTAAGTCTACTCTGCCTAAATTTATTTATGGTCAGTTTTATTTAAAAAAAGTCATTGAGCTGTCATTTTTCACCATCAGGATAAGTTTTCATTCCATTCAGGATAGCATATGCAATTACCAGAAAAAACTTTGTAATATAAAACAAATTTACACATACAACCCTACCTCCACCACAAAAAATCAGACACTTCAGTTATCGATCCCAAAATAACACTAAAATAAAAGAAATTATTTGGAGCTCCTAGTCTTCATAGTAGATCCCTTTAACAGTCTTGCAGAAGGTAGTTATCCAATGCTAATAATCCTGTTCCCTTGAGTAATTAATAAATGTACAGATCTATTAATTTTTAATTCGGAAGCATAATGCCCAGGACTAGGGAGATCATAGTCCCTATTCAGTTTTCTATTTGGTCAGACTACACCTGAAGTATTGTATTCAGCTATGGGCATTCCATATTCAGGAAGATATTGATAAATTGGAAAACATCCTGGGGAGGGCCACCTGACTGGCAAACCACCTTTTGGTGATACTATATAAAAATTGCTTGAAAGAATTAGGAATATTTATCGTAGAGAAGAAAATGTGTAGGGAAGAGATAGATGATGTCTTCAATTTCCTGAAGGGTTATCACTTGAAAGAGGTAATAAAGTTGGCCATAGAGCACAGAACCCAGAATAATATGTGGAAGTAGTAAATAGGAAAAATTAGGATTAACGTAAGGAAAACAAACCAATATTAGAGATATCCAAAAGGACATGCTATTACCTCCAAAATATAGAGGCAGGTATTCAAATAAAGACTGAATACAAAGCAAACAAATGGAAGGTATGCCTCATTTTATTCAAGTATGTGTTGATCACCTGATCTTTCCAACTCTGAGCTTCTGTAAGCCAGTTGCAAAGTAAAATCAACCTTTTCAATAATTCATTACAGAACCTAAAATTTAAGCATACTATCATAGAAAGAAATGGCTATAGAGTTGGAAAACCTAGGTTTAAATTCTTCCTCTAATGCTCATCACCTTTGTGACCATGGGCAAATTACTTAACCTCCCTTGGACTCAGGTTTTACAATTGTAAAATTAGGGATTGGGCTAGGTGGCCTCTGAAATCCCTTCCAGCTGTAGATCTATGATTCCATGAAAATTGGAATGATCATTGTTAAGATAATGAAATTGTCTTAATAAATACTCCTTACTTTCCATGAGGCACAAAAAATTATTTTGGAAGAATGATTGATGGAATAAAACATTTTTAAAGCACTTACTTTGTTTCATGCAATGTATTGTAATAAGCCCTAGGGATAGAAGCAGAAAAATAACATAGTTGGCTATTTCAATGAGTTCATATTCTTGTAAGGAAGAGACAACACATAGAAAATTTCATCTACAAGTTCATTGGAAAGTCCCATGGTCCTTAAGCTACATCATCAAAACAATACGAATGCCTCTTTAATGATCTTGCTGATGATAAAATCATAGCAGTTTCTTATGTGGAATCATTTGACAATGGCAAAGATTTTGGTTATGCAGACTTTCTTTCCTTGTTCTTCAGCAGATGTGATTGTAGAACACAGAGTTAGGAATAGGGCAGTTACCAAGTGGTACCTACAACAGAATTTCTCCCAAGACTGATGACTGTGGGCACTAGGCATGAGCATTGCTATTTCAAAGGTTTTGGGTTCAAGATCCTGGGCTATCTCCTTCAATTTCTGAGGAGAAATGGTGGTGAAGGTGGTGGAGGTGGTTTTACTTGCCTGACACATGCTGCCTTCTTTCTCTCCCTTCAGGTGCCTTGCTTTTTCAGGGAAGCTGTCTTCTCTTCTTTCTTGAATGCCAGTTGATTGACAATTGGTGAGAGTGGCTGGCCCCTTTTCCACAAAGAGCTGCTTCCCCAACTGATGACTATGAGGGATGTGCTGTAAGCAGCATTAATATCTTAGGGGTCTTAATCCTCTCAAGGTTTTTGTACTTATCTAGCTGTTGGTATCCCTTCTCCCACCTGTCTATCTCATTTCTTTATTCAGATATGTAGCATGGTTTAATGGATTTGAAGCTCCAAAATCAGGCTTTGAATTCTAGATCTGCTACTTTATTTGTACAAGTCATTTAATTTCTCATAGTCTCATATTTTCTACATGTAAAATGGTAAGAATGATGATAACCTTGAGAGGATAAAGTGACTAAAGATTTAGTCTTGAAGTAGGGAAGATATGGGGTCAAGTTCTGCTTCTGACATGTTAGCTACGTCACCCTGAACAACCTGCTTATTATCAGTATCTCAGACAAATTTCTAAGACAACAAACAAATAAATAAATGATCAATATTTATTGGTAGAGGTGTTTCTCCATTACAAATTCCCGGCACCAATAAAATTAGATCTAAAAAAAATGAAACTTACCCTATTAGGTTTGTGCTTTCTAAACCCAAAAGCACCATGGGTGATGATGTAATACCATAAGCAAAAGTGATCGATTTGGTTCAATAGGCTAACAGGCATTCAGTAAATGCCTTATATGTGCTAGACACAGTAAGCAATGCAAAAGATCTGGGTTTGAATGCTATCTCTGCCATATAACTACCAATGTGTAAGTTATCATACCTCTCTGGACCTCAGCTTCCTTCATCTGTAAAGTAAGAGGGTTGAACAAGATGACCTCTGAGATTCCTCATTGCTCTCTGTGATCCTATAATAAAAATATAAGATATTATATATAAGTATTATATTCCTCAAATGACATACTTCATGTATGACTCATCAGGAAATGGAGGTTTTCTAAACCTCTGCCACCTAAGTGCAATATCCAACAGGTCCTTGTAGTCTGAGAAGACTTTGAATGTGGTTCATTGGTGCACCATATGCCTGTCAACTGAAGACCATGCAAACTAAGGTGATTATTTTTGGTTGGGGGAGGTTTGAGAGGGTGGGTGAAGTCTAGGCATAGAAATGTCTAAAGAACTTTACTAAGGCAACAAAGATTATGTGACTGCTCATGCTAATGGAGTCACAAACCCTAGAAATGCTGAAGTATAAGCACAAATGCCACATTGTAGAGAATGGGGTGCTTGGATGGTATATAAGATATCTAATAAATGGGGTACTTACAGAAAAAATGCAGATAAAACTTTTTCATTTGGGAGAACACTAACAAGACATAGCATTCAGCACGTGAAGAAACATTTCCTTATTATCCCTTTCCAAATTCTTTCCCTAGGAAAGGAAAAAAAATGTCTACTCGGCTCTCAGAACATTTGAAGAGAAATGATGCCAGCTAAACTGAGCAGTGGAGTGCTAGATTTGAAGTCAGAAAGACCTGGGTTTGAACAGTGTCTGAGAAACTGAGTTGTGTGACTCTGGGCAAGTCGCTTAATTTCTTTAGGTTCAGTTTTCTTATCTGTAAAATAAGTATAATTGGGGGGGTGGAGCCAAGATGGTGGCATAGCAGCAGCAACATATCTCAGCTCTCACATAGCCACCCCAAAATACCCATAAAATAGGACTCTAAACCAATCCTAGAACTCCAAAACGCACACAAAGATACTTCCCACTAAAGTCAGCTTGGCTACGAGGAAGCATATCAGCACTGCAAACCGAAACCAGCCTGGCCTGAAGCCACGGCTGTGCCACGGAGGCAGCTGGGTGGGAGGAGCCCCTCTGGTGAGTGGATTAGCGGCAGCTGGGAGTGGGGATTGCGAAAGGGGGAGATAAGCAGTCCAGCCGAAAGGTCTCCAGAGCAGAAAAGCGAAAGGCAGAGGTTTTGTACCCGCCTCTGTGTTGCAGCTTCCCGCCTGCGGCCTGCAGACAGCAGGGGGGCTGAGCGATTGTTCTCAGGCCAAGAGTTCTCATGTTGAGCTGCCTGGATCTGGATCGCCGTCTTGGGCCTCGGTTCTGGAGTCTTCACTATCCAGTCAGCCAGAAGTAAATAGGAAGAGTTCCCAGCATCTTCCTGAGAGCTACGGCAGCTGGGAGGACCCCAGTGATTTGGGACAGAGCTTTCCCTTCTGGAAGCAGAGCTCCACAGGCATTCCAAAAAAAAAATCA
>JAQQSV010022168.1:0-10631 GCA_028646515.1 Pseudochirops corinnae | reverse complement strand
TTAACTACATCCAACTGGAACTTGAGATACACAGGCACTTTGGTTGGGAGATCCATCCTGCCCTACCAAAATGTTCGAGGGGTGAGGGGGGAAGACATAGGAGAGAATAGATTGGGGGAGGGGAGATACACTGGGATGACTCTTTTGGGGTGGTGGGTAGGGGAAAGATGGGGAGAAAATTTGTAACTCAAAATTTTGTGGAAATGAATGATGTAAGCTAAAATAAAAAATAGAAAATTAAAAAAAAAGAATTGCATGAATGCTGGCTATTATTAAAATGGGATGGGGGAGTCATATAAAATCTCATTGCTAGCACTGTAGCCATGTCACAGAAAAAGAAATTGTGTAAAGGGTCTTGCCCATACTTATACCAATAGGAAAACAGAAGTTTCAGTACTCAAATTCAGGTCTTTGGATTCCAAATCCAGTGCTGTTTTCATTACTTCTGTCTGGGTGAGTCATCATTCTGAACCTCAGTTTCCTCACCTGTATGATGGAGATAAAAGGACTTACCTCATAGGATTTTTTGATGATAAAATAATATGATAGATATTAAGTAATGTGTAAACTTTGAAGCATTATAAAAGTTTGTTATTGCAATAGCAATAGTGAATAGTTTAAAAAAACACACAGAAAAGGCTAGGAAATGGCAGCTAGGTCATAGAGTGGATAGAACACTGAATTAGGAATCAGGAAGAAATGAGTTCAGATCTGATCACAGACACTTACTAGTTGCACAGGCAAGTCATTTAACCTCTACTTCAATTTGCTCATCTATAAAATGGAACTAATAGGAGCACCTGTCTCCCAGGATTATTTTGAAGTTCAAATGAGACAATATTTGTAAACCTTAAACCACTACATGATTGCTAACTATTATTAATATTGAGTAGGAAAAGACAACACAAAATCTGGACAGTAGCAATGGCAGGAGGCACCAAAGGTGGGAGTGTGTGGGAATCAGAACAATAAAAGAAAGGTCCTGTGCCAGGGTCAAGATGAAGACATGATTTGCCAACCAGGGAAAAAAAGAGCCATAAATGGGTGGAGGGAGATATATTTGAGAAATCTAATGTGTTCTCTGAGCATCTGACTCATGTATACACAGCAGCTGTTATCCCAATAGTCTTTGATATTTTCTTAGCAGCCTTTTTTTAACTGCTTCCTTTAAAACAGGAAGTTATCTCTTTGGAATACTTACTTGTGAAAAAAACATAAATTCATTTTGATTCTCAGGATTCATGAATTTCAAGGGGATATTAAACTTGGAAATACGTTTACTTTTCCTCAATTAAATATTTCTTGTTATTATTTATTACCTTTTTATGGATGGCACAGTTGCTAAATCCTCATTCTAGCGTTGCATAACAAATTAGAATGACACAGCTGAAAATTTACTTATGTCCTCAGGTACTTGCTCTTATTAGAAACCTGGAAGCAATTATTGTCTTTTCTTAGTCATGATTAAACCTGTCCTTTCTTGAGAATATCCCCAAATCAGAAAATCATACAGATGAAATCATCATTGAGTTAGAGCTGGAACGGACCTGAGAGAGCATTAAGTCCAGTGGTCTTCTTTTACACATGAGGAAACTGAGATAAATTGAAGTGAAATGATTTCTGAGAATCAGATGGCAAATAAGTGTCTGGTACAAGATGTAAACTTGGTTTTTCCTAATTCCAAGTCCAATGCCTTATTCATTACCCCACATTGCCTTTCTATGTAACATCAGGTCCTAGAGGTTACTTTGTACAAATTTTTCGTTTTGCAGATGAACTGAAGTTCAGAGAAATCAGGTGATTTGCCTTATGTCATCTAAGTAAGAGACCTGATTTTGCACACTATTCTGTCTGACTCCACTACAAAATCCTTTTATGTCTGTCTACTATAAACACAATAGAACAAAAGACCTTTTCACAAAACAGTCCATGCGCCATCAGAGATCATCAATTTCTTTGCAAAGATTTCACATTAAAAAAAGCAAGTTGTTCTGCTCTCACCCTTTGGGATCTTACTTCATTCTTCCAATTGAATTCCATGTTATCTGCATAACTTGGCTTATATGATTGGGTGCATCACACTCTAACTCCCATTTTTGTACTTTTTCACTTGTCATATTCCCATGCTTGAGTGCGCTTCCCCTTTACATCTGCCTCATACAGGCTCTCTTTTCCTGTAAAATACACCTTATGCACTGTCTTCTACATAACGACATCCTGATCCCCCCTAACCTGCTACGTCCTTCCTCTGCAAGCTACCTTGTATTAAATTACTTTGTTTATATTTATATTTATTCCCTTCTTTATACTGTATGTATTTTAATATTTACTTGATATCGCTTGCATTAGACTATAAGTTCATTGCAGGTAGGGATTGTTTCATTCTTCATAATCATATGACCAGCCCTGAAGAATAATCCTGCTTGTTGATTGCCTAACTGATCTCTTCTGCATATTAGCCCTTTACTGTGTTTATTTAGCGTAATGAATTGTCTAGAAGAAGTGAGAGCATTGTAGATTCCACTTTTCCCTTTCCCTTTTATAGGAACTAGACCAGAGCGTGTCAGAGTTGGCCTCATTTGGAAACATTCCTGATAAATTGCCACGGGTTCATGAGAAGTACTTGACTGTTGAAGAGTAAATTTACAGCATACAATTCACTCCTCAACATTTCTTTGCTTAACTCTTCCCCTCCCCCAGCCCAATCTGATCTCATTAGAGAAGAGTAAGGGTTCTTTTGAAAAACCTTTCATCAAAGGGACGGCTGCCCAATCCCTGAGGATTCTGTCTCAAAACTTTTCATCATGGAGGGTTTGAGAGTGCTTGGTGCCATCTGTGCCTCGATTTTCCCCTTTTTTTGATTTTTTCTGAGCTGAGGTGCCAGCCGAGCCAGCCTGTGCCTGTCTCCTGCCAAAAAATTGAGAAATACCATGAATACTAAAATAAGAAAATTCCTTTTAGTGTTTCTGGTACAAGCACTGTATTCTGTGACTGCATTTTCCACTAGCAATTCCATAAGAATCCCTTTTTATCCTTCTCCACAATAGAAAACTCGCAAGGAAGCTTGTGGTCTATTAGCAGAAAACAGAGGCACTGGCAAGCTATTACAGTCGCTGAGTCTTACAGTTGGGAAGCTGGGCAGGAACCCAAGTTTGTCCACGCCTAAGAACAACACTGTCTGCTAAAATTACAGTTTTCCCTTTTCACAAACCTCAAAGTTGTGAAACTTTACTAACTTTAAGAAAAGAACAGTTGGCCACACAAAAGATGCACTTCCAAATCCATCGAGCAACTTACTTATACTTGCAAATGAACCACTCGGAGTGTGTCTCAAGATGTATTTGCTCCAATTATTCTGTTAAGGTAGTAAGAAGAGACTCATCATCTTCAGTGTGTACAGGAACCAAAGGACTCTGAATGTAAATTTCGAAGACATCGTCTGACCAGTGCAGGGGAAGTGAAAGTGTGAGTACAGGAAGAGGAGTTGCAGGAAAGGATACCATATTTTTTTTTTTTTCCTAAAGAAGGCATTCTCTCTGCAGCTGTTCTCTGATTACACTGTCATAATGAAAGCCTATTTGAAAACAGAATTGGAGTCAGAGGGTTTGGGTGCATGGACTATGATGCTGTATGTGTTATCCCTCACTCATGCAACCTTCCTGTTCCACCTCCACTTCCCCGGATGTCCATATCCTTGAGGTGCTTCACTGATACCTCGATAGAATGTTTTTAAAAAGGACAGGAAGGCCTTCATTACTTCAGGTGGATGCATTCTAGAGGACTTGCAGTAAAATTGGGACCAAAAATCAAAATTGGATGATAAGGTGCAGATGATCACAATCTGCAACACTGCAAGCATTAGACCCACTAGGGAGACTATGACTCCATTAAAGTACCACATAATGGTCCATTCTTGAAGTTTTAGCACAGATTTGTATCATGATTTAATTATGTGAGAGCTATTTTGTTAGGTGAAACACAAGATGATTTGATTTGTCACTTTCCCAACATAGAGGATAGAATTTTATTTTTACAAATATAGAGGGGAAAGGAAATGATAAAATTATTAAATTGCAATCAGAAAATAAGCATTTATTACTTTCTTAAAACTTGCCAGGCACTAAAGAAAATATGAAATCATCCCTGTTCTCAAGGAGTTTTACATCCTTTTGGAAATAATTATAGCCTGTTTCTCCATAGCACTAGACTTCCATTCTCTTTTCCAGAGAGATAGAGACTATGGAAGAGAACAAAGGATTTGGTCTAGGATCTTACTGTACAATAACCCAACAGGGGTCCAAGATTCTGTTTTTTGTCAGTTGAACTGGAAATGAAACCATATCTACACTCCAATCCCAAGTCTTATTTAGGAGAGTGGGAACGGGTATCTATGAAATGCCTACTTTGTGCCAGGAACTATGCTAAGTGTTTTACAAATATTTTCACATTTGATCTTCACAACTACCCTGAGAAGTCACTGATATTATTTTTACCATTTTATAGTTGAGGAAACTGAGGGAAACAGAGGTTAATGGACTGGCTCAAGGTCACAGAGCTAGGGTCTGAGGTTACATTTGATCTCAGATCTTCTTAACTCCAGGCCTGACACTCTATCCATTGCTTAGCACTGCTTAGCTGCTTCTAGGTTTACCCAGCACAGATAAGACACACCTCTTTGTTTTTCATATCCTGCACACTAAGTCTACCATTTCTAGCATCCATCAATGAGAGGACTCATAGTATCAGTGATTATACATATGTGATGCTGGTGTGGTAAACTCTGTGAAAAACATATGTAGGAGGATAGCTATGCAGTCAGTGACAGCTATACTTATGAACTGCTAAGTTTAAACATAGCATTTCTACACAGGCTAGACCTCTTTAGTGAGACAGTAAATACTGAAGGAGGAGGAATTCCTACTGTAACAATAATAGTGGCAAACTAGTGAAGCTATTGATGGGGCTTTCTTGTTTGTTTTTGTTTTGTTTTTCACTGGAAGATAGCAAAGACATACCATGGTACTATCTATGATATTATCACATTCATCACATTTCCAAATAAACCATCTTTATGAGTCAACCTACCAAATAACTAGTTTGCTCATGCCTGAACAACTGCACCACTCCCAAACTCATCCACCTGCCCAGTCCTTTCCACCCAAATCAACCTATATAGGTCTTCATTTTAATCTAACCAAAGAATAGCAAAATTGCAGAACTGGAAGGGACCTCAGTAGTCTTCTAAAATAACTCATATCTGAACAAGATGTTCCCCTACAACACATAAAAAATATTTCCATATTTTGAGAGAACTCAATATATCCTAAGGCAATACATTCATCTTTTCATTACCTCTTATTATTAGAAAGATTCCTTGCCCTTTCCATATTACTTGCCACTTTACAATCCTTCCCATTGCTTTAAATTCTCCCTTTTGGAATTAAGTGAAGTAAGTTCAATCTGTTTTATGGGACATTTCTTCAAATACTTAAAGGCAGTTATCAGGTATTTTGAAGATTTCTCTTGTCTAACCTTCTGCTTAGTTCCTTCAGCCGTTCCATATATGGCATGAAATAACAGTCTGCTGCCATCTTGGTTTTTCTCCTTTTGATACTCTCCAGAATAGTTATACTCTTACCAAAATGTGGTACCTAGAGATGGACATACAAATACAGATGGGTCTAATACTATACAACTCCTAAATGCCCTAGTTCTAGACATTATAACTCTGTTAGTGAAGGCTAGATTGTACAAGCTTTTCCTTTTTTTGGGGGGGAGGGGTTAGTGTATGTGTGACATATCACACATATGTTTCATATTGAATTTGCACTCCACTGAAACTCCCAGACTATTTTTTGTACGGCTGTATAGACATTCTTCCCCACTCTTGTTCTTGAGACCCTCTGTAAGATTTTTCATTTATCCCTCTTTACTGAACAGTGAACCACTTTAATTACAAACATTCAATAAGTTCTGCATTGACCTAATCTTGTCCACTTCTTTATATATTCTCCACAAGAATAGTATGAGAATTTTTGTTAAATACTTTTCTTTTTTAATTTCATTTTTAATTTATGGAATAAAACAAGCGTTTCCACAATATAGTATAATAAAAAATGACTGTACATGAAGCTACAAATCTACTATGTACAACTTGATATTCCTTTCAAATATACAACAAAATTATCATGTATATTTTTCCCTCCTTTTTTCCTTCCCTCCCCCCTCCACTCCTGTAATGGTAATGTAATTTGAATCTGAAGATCCCTTTCTATTGGTAAAAGTAACAGGTACTTAGCACCTAGTTCAGATTAAGCCTCTGTTAATGAAACAGAAGGTATGAACTCTTGTCTCCTGTTGCCAACTTAACAGGAAGGGGTTTGCTGAGACAGAAAGCTAATGCTGTGTGTATATAAGGAAAAGCCTCTGAAAGAGACAGTCAGAATTTCTTGGGACCAGCATCTGAAGGCAGAGCAGCTGCTGGAGAGAATTGAGAACTGAGAAAGATGCTCTTGGAGCAAACTCTGTGGAAGAGGAGGTGAGGAGGCTGAGGAGGGAAAGCTCCTCCTCCCCATCCCCCTCCCCCCAGGCTGAAGAGAATGGTTTTGATTTTGAAAACCTGGATGGAGTGATTTTTGATTCTGGGTGCCAACTGAGACTTCTTCTGGGTCTGAGGGCCAGCCAGAGCTGCCAAGGGACTGAGGAAGCATGACTGTGATGCTGAAACTTTGTCTGTTTGTTAAGCCTTGTCTTCCTGGGAACAGAGGCTGTGAAGGATTTGAGATGGACTGGACGCTGTGAGCTCCACTGTGGAGCAGGAACTACACAGAGAGCTGGACAAGGACCCGGGAACTGTCTGCCTTTGAACCCAGGTGACAGTTTGGTGAATTCAGGTAGGATCTGCAACCATGGAAGAGGATCCAGGGAATCCAAGAAACTACCCTGAGTTAAGCTGAAAGAAGACTTTACTTGGATACTTTTTTTTTTGTGTACTGACTGAGAAATTGTAAATTTGCTAGTGACCTAAGAGTGGAGGGTCTGTGTAGTTTCTAATGATTGAATGGTGAATAATGAAGGATAATTGATTGACTAAATGATTGTACTTAGTGATTGATGACTAAATAAGTAATTGATTTGTAACCTAGTATGCCCTATGAGTGGAAAACTTTGACTATTGTACCTTGTGATTGAATTAAGGATTTTGTGAATACTTGAGTTACTGAATGATTGATATTTGTTCAAAACTTTATGGCCACTGTAGTGGAAACTACGTGGCCATTTTCTGTGATAAGTTGTTGTGAATGCTATATTTTGATTTTCTGTGATAAGTTGTAACATTGTGAATGCTGTGCCTTGATTTACTGTGAATGTTTTGCTTTGATTTGTTATGGAATAAATAGAGTGTTTACTATATTGTGTAATCAGAACCTTAAAAGCTGTTCACAGTAGCATTCTTCTGAAAAGCTGCTTGTGCTTGGTTTTACAACTCCCTAGAGATGACTACCATTAGACACAGATAAGTGTGAATGTAGATATTACCATATGCATATGTATCTATATGTAAAATTATTCTATGTATACTTTTGGTTATCAATTCTTTCTCTGGATGCAGATAGCATCTTTCTTCATATGTCCTTTATAGTTTGTTTCAGAATTTTAATAAACAAGTAACTTATTCACTCAAAATTATTCTTAAAGCAACATTGCTGACACTGTATACAATGTTCTCTTGGTTCTGCTCATTCTGTTCTACATTTTTTCATGCGAGTCTTTCCAAGTTTTTCTAAAATAATTGAACTTGGGGCGGCTAGGTGGTGCAGTGAGTAGAACACCAGGCCTGAAGTCAAGAGAACTTGAGTTCAAATCCAGCCTTAGATACTTAACACACACAAACACTAGCTGTGTGACCTTGGGCAAGTCACTTAACCTCAATTGCCCTACCTTCCCCTCTTCAAAAATCAATAAGAAAAAAAAATTGAGCTTGTCATTTCTTATATCATAGTAATTTCCCAACACAATCAAATACCACAACTTGTTTAGCCATGTCCCAACTGATGTATATTCTGGCAATTTTCCTTTGCCACCAAAAAGAAAGCTTTAAATACTTTTCTAAACAGATACTTTTTAGAGGAAGAAATTAGAGATATCTATAGTCATATAAAAATGCTCTAAATTTCTATTGATTAGAGAAATGAAATTCAAAACAACTCTTAGGTACCATATCACATTTATCAGATTGGCTGACATGACAAAACAGGAAAATTATAAATGATGGAGAAGATGTGCGAAAATTGAAACACTAATTCATTGTTGGTGGAGTTGTGAACTGACCCGACCATTCTGGAGAGCAATTTGGAACTATCCCCAAAGGGCTACAAAAATGTGCAGACCCTTTGACCCAACAATACCACTTCTAAGGTTATATCCCAAAGAGATCATCAAAATGGGAAAAGGATGTATAAAAATGTATATGTATGTATAAAATATTGTATAAAATATTTATAATAGCTCTTTTTGTGGTGGCCAAGAACTGAAAATTGAGGGGATGTCCATCAATTGGGAATGACTGAACGAGTTTTGGTAAATGAATGTAGTGAAATGCCATTTTGCTATGAGAAATGATGAGCAAGGCAGACTTCAGAAAAACCTGAAATGATTTATAGGAGTTGATGCTGAGTGAAGTGAGCAGAACAAGAAAAACATTGTACTTCGTAACACTCACATTGTGCAATGACTGCCTTTGATAGACTTAACTCTTCTCAGCAATGCAAGGTTCTAAGACAACTTCAAAAGGCTCGTGACAGAAAATGCCATCCACATCCACAGAAAGAAATATGGAGTCTGAATGCAGATTGAAGCCTATTGTTGGCTCTTTTTGTTTTGTTTTGTTTTTTTCTTTCTCTTCATTCCTCCCATTCATTTTAGTTCTTCTATACAACATGACTAATTTGAAAAATATGTTTAATAAGAATGTATATGTAGAGCCTATATTGAATTGCATACAGTATTGGGGAGGGAGGAGGGCAGAGAGGCAGAGAAAATTTAAAACTTATGAAAGTGAATGTTGAAAACTAGAAATAAATAATTTATTAAAAATACTTTTATAAAATCAGGGTAAACTTCATCTATAGCATTCCCCTGGACTTTTAATAGTAAACTTTCAGAAAAAATGAGAGGTTAGTCAAGCATGTCTAGCTAGGACATCTAGGTGAGCAATGGATAGGGCACTGAATCTGGAGTCAGGAAGATCTGATTTCAAATCCAGTCTGTAGGTTACTGTGTGACCCTAAATGAATCACTTAATCTCTGCCTGCCTCAGTTTCTTCACTATAAAATGGGAATAGTAGCAACCTACCTCACATGGTCATTTTGAGGATTAAATGAGAAAATATTTGCAACAAGTGCTTAGCAATTAGGTGGTACATAATGCTTTATTCTTTTTTTTTTAAAAAAATCCATTATGTCTAGTTGTTAGGTCCCAATCATTTCAAAATATATGCTTCCCTTGCTACTCACTCTACCATTCAGTGAACCTTCCATGTAAAAGAAAGCAAAATAGCTAAGCAAAATTGACTAACAAAAGCATTAAATATCTGACAATGTATGTAATACCCCAAACCCATAGATGCCAAATCTTCATGCTATTTTTGTTATGAATATGGCTTGAAATGCTTATGGTTTTACAAATATTAAAGCAATCCTAGATTTCTGGTATTAATCTAATGTAATTATCATGTATGGTTTTTTATTTTTTAAAATTATATTGTAGTCTTTTGGCTAATATTTTATTATTTTATATCTATATTCATAAGAAACATTAGTCTAGGGTTGGGGAACCTGCATTAATTTATATTTTTCTTTTTCTCCTTATCTATTCCTGGTTTAGTTATTCTCCTTAGCTATTCCTGCCTCAAAGAAAGGGTTTATAAGGCCATAGTTATTTCCTATTTTTGGAAAATAATATATAGGATAATATAATAAATTGATCTTTGAGTATTTGACAATAGAACTCACCTGTAAGTCTATCTGAACCTTGGTCTCCCCCATAATTCCCCTTTAGAATTTTGTTTCTGGAGTAGTAAATTTCTTTTTCTGCAATTGAGTTATTTAAGTCAACCAGTTAGCATTTATGAAGTAGCTACTATATGTCAGGAACTATGCTAAGCACTGGGAATATAAAGAAAGGCAAAAGATAATCCTTGCTCTCAAGGAATTTACAAGTTAATGCTAGTCAAAAAGTAAACAATTATGTACATAGAAGATGTACAGAAAATAAATTAGAGCTAGTTGATGAGGGAAAACACTAGAATTAAGGTGGGGGGGAGGGAAGAGAGATAATTTTTCCACAAGGAGGGAATGTGGCTGAGACTTCAGGGCATCCAGGCAATCCAGGAGACAGAGATGAGAAGGGAGAATGTTTCAGGCACAGCCAGTAAAAATATCAAGAATTGAGATCTGGGGAGGGGCAGAGCCAAGATGGCAGCGTAGCAGCAGCAACATATCGCAGCTCTCACATAGCCACCCCAAAATACCCATAAAATAGGACTCTAAACCAATCCTAGAACTCCCAATTGCACACAAGGATACTTCCCACTAAAGTCAGCTAGGCTACGAGGAACCATATCAGCACT
>JAQQSV010022167.1:0-10631 GCA_028646515.1 Pseudochirops corinnae | reverse complement strand
GTACTCAGTAGACTCACTATCTTGGGGTGGGGATAGGGGAAAGACGGGGAGAAAATTTATAACTCGAAATCTTGTGGAAATGAATGTTGAAAACTAAAACAAATAAATACAAGATAAAAAAAGGGAAAAAAACGAATGTTAAAAATGGTTTTTACAAGTAATGGGGGAAAAATAAAATGCTAAACAACATTTTTTTAAAGAAGATTCTTCCTTCAGCCTCCTGGTGTTATTGTACAGATATAGGTTTTGAATAAAGCAGAAAGGCAAGTTATATGTAAAAATTGAAATCCTCTGAAGTTTCCAGTGAATTATTGGTTCCTAATTTGTTCTTAAAGCTCTGTTAATACAGTGAGCTCCATAACATTCAAGGTGGTTGTCACCATATGAATAAGTTCTTAGAAAACCAAATTTAGGTTGTCCCAAATTGTGTCATGTTTTGCCAGTGGCAGATTTCACCAATATTACCTAGGGGGTTTCTGTAGGTGACTTGGGACCAAAGTGGATCTGCTAGACAAAACTCCCTTCAGAGCTACCTTGAGAATGAGGTCTACTTCAAAACTTCCAAGAGAAATTCCTTTTAGGGACCAGAAAACTAAGTGTGATAGCAGGAACTCAAAATAAAATCTACCAATTAAATGGACGTTGGAAGCAGATTAGAAGGAACAAGGAGACTTGGTGTTATTGAAGGTCATTATTGCACTAGTTTGGCTTTGGTATTTCATAATGTTTATGTTTCTTGGGAAAAGGGAATGTCCTCTTTCTTTTTACTTATTGTTCAGGTATCAGGGCTATTCCTCATGCACCTTTTGGTCATCTGAAAACCTGAGTTGTATTTTTATTAATCTCAACTTACCAAAACCTGACTTATTGAATAAGAATGTTAACTGCTTGAAAAAGGGAAGTTTGAGTTTCCTAAAGTGATTTGTTGTTGTTTTAGCTACCCTACCCAAAAGGTGAGATCGAGTAATAAGAGTATGACTTCATTTTGTTTCCATGATCTGGGTCAAAACCAACCAAGCCAATTTTGTGTATCCATATCCACTTGAGATGCACCATGGGTATCTTAGACCTGGCCATAGGAGCATGATCACTTTTCCCTCCCCTCTATAAGAAAAGGAGAATTGGGCTAGTTTTGGGGTCAAGCCATTTGTAGGGATCATGCCAGTGTTAAGAGGAGCCAAAACTGGCTCTCAGGGAGCTGTCTCACTCCGAATTTGAGAACCTTATAACTGAGCTCCAGGAAACAGGGATCAATTACCCCTACTTCCTGCTTTGCTTAAGAGGAAAGAAAGGGATGAGAGCAACCTTGGGTATCCAGAATGTCACCTTTAGTCCCCCATGCCTAAAGAACTAATGGAAAGAGGAAAAACATCCACTATGACCTGAGTAACAGGTATCCCCAATGTATATAAGCCTGTTCCAAACCATGTAAGGCAGCACTTCTCAACCTGTGGGTCATGACCCCTTTGGGGGTCGAATGACTCTTTCACAGGTGTCACAGAGAAAACACATTTTTCCAGTGGTCTAAAGAACCGAGACACGGCTCCTCTATCTGTCTCCAGGCAGGTCTACCCGCATGCAAGTATTAAAGAGTCACGGCATCAGGAAGGTTGAGAACCATTGATGTAAAAGGAAATGAAAATGGGTCCACTATAGGCATCTGAATCAAATGCAGGAAGAGAGGAGGAAAGATGATTGGTCAAGGCATAAAACCTGGTCCTGACCACATTAATGTGAAACTGATCCAGATGTCCCGGCTGGGAGAGGAAAGATGTACAGGGACATGCTGTGATCTGCAGCTGTACAGGCGCTAGGCCCTGACAAAGCAAATTATTACATTTTCAATGTGTTTATGCTTTAAAAATCAGCAAAAGCTCCAAATTTGGAGTGACTAGTTGGATTATTGGATGTCTAGGCTTTAGGAAGTGATAGAGAAAATATTAATGATACTGATTAAATTTAAGTGTGTCACGTGTACTTTTTCAGAGAGCTGGTTGTTAAACACTTACTAGCACTCTCCTAGACATCCCTCATAACTCTGATCCCCAATATCTATAGCTAGGACAGAAAGATAATCCCTCTGTCTTATTTGATTCCAGAACTGGACCCCAGAACCTAATGAAAAAGAGCAAAGAGAGGAGGTAAACAAGAAATCAAGAAGCTGTATTTAAACTGAGTTCCAGGAAATTGGAAATAGCAAAAGTACTAAAGAGTAATTGTTAGCCAAGGACTAAGTCTCATCACTCCTGGCTACTGGGAATTTTCACATGGATGGGTGATGAATGTGACTCAGCGAGGCTCACAGATAAAGAACTTTGTAACCTGGGGTCTGTTACCCTTGACTCAGTCAATCGAACTTTTATTAGGGAGGTTGCAGATACTATTCTAGATGCTGAGGAAGCAAAGATAAAAATGAAACATTCTCTGCCCACAAAGAGCTTACATTTTATCAAGTGAAACAACATATGCACATTAGCAATATATGTAGGGACACGCATACACACAAATAGACATGTGGTGTGCACATGTACATATGTGAGTATATTGTGTGAATATATTCCTATATACATATGCATGTATAAATATACATGTTGTATTGTGTGTTTACATGTATGTGAGTGTGTGTATTGTATAATTAGGAAAATAAAGAGGGAGTATGGCAGGTAGAGATCAGGAAAAATGTCCATGTAAAAGAAAATTATGAAAAGAGGCAAAAACAAGAGAGGATTCTGGGAAGGAGGTGGAGTAGGTCAGAAAATTTTGACTCTCCAAATTTCCTCCACAAAAAAGACAGAACATTACCTCAGAGAAGCAGAAGTAAACATGGGGTAAAGCAGTTGTCCTTCAAAGACAATTGAAAAAGCCCCAAGAAAGAACTGATTGCCAGGGGTGGTAGTTTGGCCTGAGTGAAGTACAAACACCTCTAGACTGTCTCTGCAGAATCAACACACAACAAGCCCTAGGGGCAACTGGCTTGAGGAGGCAGCCTCTGCCTTAGCAACTTTGATCTCCCAGACAGTGTGAGGTCTCATGGCTGAGTAGAAGATTGAAAGACCTTTCACTGTAGAGGGATACCAAGCACAGCTGTGGTTGTGGAGAGAAGGAGCTAGCGCACACAAGGTAAGTGCCAAAGCAAGGTGTAGGGACCCTGCTGGCTGTGGGTAATTGCAAAAGAGCAGTTCCTGCTTTTAGTTCCAGGGTAGAGAGGACAGCTGCAGTTTACAGCCGTCACTGAAACCACAGGGAGCAAGATCATTTCTGAGACGGTGTGACTGGGGAACCTAACTGCGGCTTAGGAGAGAAGAGCCCAAGATTGGGCCTTAAGACAGACCTCAGAAAATTGTAGTAAGAAAGACCTGAGGCTTGGGACATTCACACCTTGGGGGCTACAACTTGATTATGCTAATAGCTGCTAAAAACAAAACAAAACAAAAAATTAATTAAGTGAAATGAGTAAGCAAAGGAGAAAGAACCCAACTATAGATAGTTACTTTGGGAATAGAGAATATCTAGGTTCATACTGAAAGGAAAATAATGCAGCTTTAAAAAAAAAAAGCCACTTCTTTTTCAATGAGAAATGTCAAATGGACCCAAGTGCAAGAAGAATTTTTGGAAGAATTTTTTTAAAAACTTTTTAAAATCAAATAGGAGAGATTGAAGAAAAATAGAGCAATCCAAGAAAATCAAGAAAATATGAAAATAAAATCAATAAGTTGGAAATAGAGAATAAAACTTAATGAAGAAAAGAATTCCTTGAAAACTAGAATTGGGCAAGTGGAAGCTGACATTCTAAGACACGAAGAAATCATAAAACAAAATCAAAAGAATAAAAAAACAGAAGACAAAGTGAAACATCTCATCAGAAAAGAAAACTGATCTGGAAAACAGATTGAGAAGAAACAACCTAAGAATAGTCTGGCTACTTGAAAATTATGATAAAAAAAATTTTGATAAAATATTACAAAAAATTATTAAGGAAAATTGCCCTGAAGTTCTAGAACAAGAAGGCAAAGTAGAAATAGAAAAAATCCATTGATCACCTCCTGAAAGAAATTCCAGGGGGAAAACTTACAGGATTATCATAGCCAAGTTCCAAAACTCCCAGATTAAGGAGAAAATATTGGAAGCAACAAGAAAAAAAAATGGTTTAAATATTATGGAGCTATAATAAGGATTACACAAGACCTAGTAGCTACTATATTGGAGGACCATAGGTCTTGGAATACTGTATTTTGTAGAGCAAAAGAGCCACAGTTACAACCAAGGGTAACTTACCTAGCAAAGTTAAATACAATCCTGAATGGAAAGAAGTGGACATTTAATGAATTCAACAACTTTCAGTTTTTTGTGACAAAAACAGCAGGACTTAAGGGAAAATTTGGCATATAATGTCCAGGAGAAATGTAAGGTAAACACTAACGACTAAGAGAAACACCAAGGTTAAATGGTTTACTTCATACACATGAAAATATTAGCATTACTATTATGATTAGCATCATTATTTGGGTAGTTTGAAAGAAAGGTGTGGGCTGAGTTGAATATGATGGGGTAAAGCTAAAAAAAATAAAACTGTAAGGAGTGATAAAAAGGAGCAATTGTCTCATACAAATGAGGCATAAAAGGAAAAATGGATACAGAAGAAGCTAGTGGGAGGAAGGTGGGTAGTGCTGGAACCTTGCTCTCATCAGATATGGGTCAAAGGGGGAAATAGATAGATAGCTAGACAGACAGACAGACAGACAGACAGATAGATAGATAGATAGATAGATAGATAGATAGATAGATAGATAGATATGTAGGTAGATAAAAGTCTTCTAAACTCAGAAAGAAATAAGAGGACAAGGGGATAGATTGGAGGGAGAGGATAAGGGATTCTTAGAGGGGTGAGTGGGTTAAGGAATAGGAGAGCAAGATAGTGGGTCAAAGTAAAGCAGAAGAGTGAAAACAGATAGGGTAAATAGAATGAAAAGAATAATGAGAAAAAATAGGAAGGAGGAAAATACACAAGTAATCATAGCTTAGAATGTGAATGGGCTGAATTTACCCATAAAGCCAAAATCTATATCAGATTTAAAATTTGATTTCAACAATATGTTCTTTCAGGAAACATTATAAAAATGAGAGATATACACAAAAACAAAATAAAGGGTAAGAGTAGAATTTGGTAAGTAAAAAAAACAAGGATAGTAATCATGATCTCAGACAAAGTTAAAGTTAAAATAGACTTAATCAAAAGTGAAAAATGGAGAAACTATGCTATGTCAGCAAGATTATCCAATATTGTTTTAGACCACTTAAAATACCTAGACTGTATAAAATACCTGAGTTTATACCTGCCAAAACAGACACAGAAACAATATGAACATAAATGTAAAGCATTTTTAATGCAAATAAACAGATCTAAATAATTGAAGTAATATTTATTGTTCACAGGTAAAGTCAATATAATTTTTAAGATGACAGTCTTACCTAACCAATCTAATTATTTAATGTCATCCCAATTAAATTACTAAAAATTATTTTACTGAATTAGAAAAATAACAAAGTGCAATTGGAAGAACAAAGCGTCAGGAATTTCAAAGAAACCAGGGAAAAAGGATATAAAGGAAGTAAGTTCAGCAATATCATACCTTAAACTATATTATAAGCTCAGTGCATTGTTGAAGTGCACAAAGAATGATTTTTATTATTTTAAATTAAAATTGTGTTGTATAAATAAAACCTATGTGGCCAAGGTTAGAAGGAACACAGAACATTGTGGGGAAACCTTTCATAGATAATCTCTCAGATAAGATGTTATCAGATTGGAATATTGCTGTGGTATAGGAGATGATGAACTGGCTGGTTTAGAAAAACACAGAAAAACTTGGACCTATGAAGGAGGATGGTATCCACTTTCGGAGAAAACAGATAACAGGAGGAAATGAGCATAGTATGGTCTCACATATATGTGTATGAGTGTATATATATATATATGTCTATAGATATGTTGAAATATAGATATTTATCCACACTTAATTGTAGCCCTCCTTAGGGTGCTGGAGAGGATGAAGGCGGGGGGGGGGGGGTAAGGGGGGGTTAGTGTACAGCAGAGAACAAAAGAAAACCAACAAAGAAACAAAGAAAAACTGGGCAACTTTGACAACAATTTGTAATATGTATTATATAGGTTTTCTTGAAATGGAAATTTATTGATTTATGTTGAAACCTCTCTTATAGTCTGCTGTATACATGGCAATTTTTTTGTCTTTTTTCTCATTTTGTATTTAAGTTTAAAATTTTAAAAAATTGAAGAAAGAATAGAGGCAGAGACCAAGTGGTAATAGGACTTCTGGACCTCAAACTATATTATTGAGCAGTAGTCATCATTTAAGCATCTAGTTTTGGTTAAAAAATAGAGAGAAAAAGATCAATGAAACAGACTGGGCAAGAGAGAGTCAGAAAATATGAAATTTAGTAATAAGGTGTTTGATAAGCTAGATGATTTAAATTGCTTAGGAAAGATGCAGAAAAAAACTGGAAAGCAGTCAGAGAGAAATTAGGCTTAGACCAATCCCTCACACCATACTCAACAATCCATTCTAAAGGGATGTGTGACCTTAGAAGAGAAGCACTTTATATAGCGTCAGTTATGGGTAGGAGAAGTCTTTATTGGAAATAAGAGATAGAAACACAAAGATAAGAGAGTTAACTTTGATTAATGAAACCAAATCTTTCTGCACAGACAAATTTAATGCAACTAGGTAAGAAAGACAGTGATTAAATGGGGAAAAACATTTTTGCATCAAATTTCTCTGGTAGATAAGATACACAAATATACACTCATGCAAGTATGTGTTTGTATATGTATATGTTATGTACATATGTATATGTACATAAGCACATGTCTGTGTGTGTGTGTAAAACCAAATACATTGGAGCTGGAAATTGGTACAACTATTTTGGAAAGCAATTTGGAATTATGAAAATAAAGTGACCGAAAATGTCCACATCTTTTTATCTAGAGAATTCATTACTATATTTATGCCTACAAGTAGACCACTGACAAGAAAAAAGTCCCCATATGCACCAAAATATTATAGCAATACTTTGTGTGAGAGCAGAGTCAAATACAAAGATGTTCATCATTTAAGGAATGGTAAAAAAAAAAAATGTGGTACATGAATGTAACAATAGAACTCTGCCATAAGAAATGATGAATGTGATGAACATAGAGAAGCACTAAAAGATCTACATGAACTGGTGCAGAGCAAAATCAGCAGAGCAAACAATGTAAATATAACAATTATACATATATAAAAGATACAATTTTTACAAATGAATCTTGCAAAATTATAAAATATAAGAAAGACTTGAAAGAAAAGACATAAGAGGACATTTCTATCCCACCTTTTCACAGAGGTGGGAGATCCACAAGTGTTGCATACTGCATGTATTTTCAGACTTTCTTATTGCGTAGCTGAGTTTTGCTGATTTTTCCGTCTTCATTTTCTTTTGCAAAAATACTATTTGTTGTATAAAATGGCTCTCTTGGAGAGGAGAGAGGTAGATTGTCAGGGGAAATGGTGATATAAAAAATAAAAGACATCTATAAAAACTTATTTTTAAAAATAGAGTAATACTAGATACTAAAAATGTCATCCTTTGGCATCCATTTGACGTGGAACCTTTGACAAGGACGTCAATGAAATAGTAAAAAGAGGAAGAGGCCACTCTGGCAGCAAGAAATCATTCAAGATTGCTCAGTACCATATTCCATTGCAAAAAATGTTCTTTTTTCACTTACTGGGCTCTAGCAGAGATTAGGGATAACTTCTAGGTAAGACATATTTCTCAGAACTAAGTTACCAATATTCAGTTGGGTATTTTGTTAATGCTCCTCCCAAAAGAGAGAGAGCACTAAGGGAGATCAATACTTAAATGTAAGTAGTACATAATGTTGGGGGGAGGAGGAAAGAAAGAGAAGTGGAGGAGGGCTGCCATTAATTTGGGGGGTTTTCTTCAAAAACTTGACAACAAAGTTAGAAGTTTCATAAACACTAAATGGATAAACAATCAAGGACCTTTATTTGTTTCTCATAAAATTGAAAATTTTTCTCAGTCAGTTTTCTGGGATAACAGGGCATTAGCCTTAGAAAAACACAGCAGATGAGACAAAGGGAACTTCTAATGATTAGATGATGAAGATCAGTCCCACCCCTGATAGCCTTTAAAAAGAAAATTGGCCCAGCTGAAGAACATAACAATAAAAGGCTTGTGTTTTCACTAAGTCTGAGGGGAGAATCCAAGGACACTGCTTCCTGAACCCAAACATTTACTGAAGAGAATATGTAATTTGGTTCCCCAGATGGCACACTTCCTTAATCCAGCCTTCTCCAAAGGAGGAAAAATTTCTCAGGCAATAGCAGCTTCAAGAGTTCCCTCATTATGAGTTTGAGATTTCCTATTCCAAGTCATCATATGTTCTAGAGGAAGAAGAATTCTTGGGAGTTCTAGCTCAGAAGGCAGTTTAAAAGCAAATAGAAGAAATTAGTTTATTTCATATGTACTCTACCAATTACTGAAAAATAGTATACCAGATTTTTTAATGGTAAAGACATTAAAAGAGAATGAGTATGTTCCTTCAAGCAGCTTCTGCCAAGAACGCACAAAAAGATTTCCCTAAAACCTAATGATGTAAAAGAGAGCCTTATAGGAAGCCAGCATGAATTCAGGCAAAAAGGAAGGAAAACAATGGTAGTGTCCCCAGTGTGGGAAGCCCCAAGGGAGCAAAAGACAACAGCAGTGCCATAACTGAGGATGGGCCAATTAAAGACCTTGGACCAAGGGCACGCTAGCCTTCTATCACCATGTGAGAAGTGTGCTCACTCTGCAAAGAGAATTCTCGTTGTGAATCCAGGAAAGCTTATTTTATTTTACATTTATTCTACATTCCTTGTGAATGGGTAACTACCTAATGGGGCACATTTGTTTGGACAAATGCAAGGCTATTTAAACCCTGTTCCCAATTTGAATTTCCCCCTTTGTTACCCATTAGCTAGATGCAACTTCCTGGACCACCTTTTCCATATTCTTCCCCTTTGATATGTTCCCCCTCAAACAGCTCCTTAAAGCATGCATATAAGCTTCTGAACTTTTACTTAATCAGAAGCCTGTTTCTGCTAGGTCACAGCTCCATTTAGAACCAGTCACTTCTGACTTATATCCTGTTATCACTCTGGCAAAGCTAGAAGTAGTTTTTAATCCTGTGGAAACAGAATTCCTTCTTTTGTTTCTCACAACCTTGACCTCAGGCATAAAAAGAGATGCTAGAAGCCCCTGGCAAGAATTGCTGCAAACAAGATAAGGATCACATAACACATGACCCCCCCATCTAAGAATGGAGGATGCAGCAGAATCTATCCTAGAACAAGGTTTCAAATCAGAAACTGAGGCTGCAGATAGGAGTAACCAGAAGGACAGAATGCTGGAAAGAATCATTATAGATATAGAGATGTCCAAAGAAAAAATAGAAGAGAGTAAAATTGGACAAGTACCAGTATAGGTAGATCCTCAGGGGGAAATATAGGACTATCGGCATAGCAGGAAGAAATGAAACAAGACGTGTGTCAAAGTCAAGAGAGCCCCCAATGGGAAAAAATAGAAGGAGTATAAATTTCTTGGCAGGAAAATTTGAAAACTTTTACCAAGGAATCAAGAGAATCCTAGAAAGATAAATACAGCTGGCAATTTGGCAATAGATGGTGGTTTCATTTTGTTCCAGTAGGGGGAAAAGAAACTGATGACCCTTCAAAAAACAAAAGTCTCAAAGGGTCACAGAAGCAGTAAAATATATAAATAAAAGGGTTGTGTGTGGTTTGGTGGTATGTGTGGTTGGAAGGAAATAAAGAGGGAAAGAGAACACACAAAGGAAGAGATAAGGAGAACAATGTATTGGGGTATATGAGAAGAAGCAGCCGTGGAGGAAGGAATGGGGGATATACATCACATGAGTGTCACTGAGCTGGACAAGGGACAGTAACATCCCTTCCCTTCTAAAATTATCTTTTTCTATATAAAGAGGAGGTTGGGGGAGGACCTCAGCCTCAGCTCCTCTGGGAAGGAAGTGGGGATCACCAGGCCAGGCACTGGAAGAACTGGTAGAGGAAATTAATGAAGAAAAAGGAAAAATAAAACAAACAAAACTTCCTAGAACCCAGACCCAAGATGGCCCTGGAACAGAGACGGAGGGAATAAGCATCACGCTCTCTGAGCAGGTACCTTCCAAAGTGTCTGGGGAGTGAAAATTTCTCAGGCGGTTCTGACTGCTCACTTCCCTCCTCCCCCCCCTTCACTGCTGCTGTCCATCAGCAGCGAGCCCTTTCAGGAGTCTTTTGACCTCCACCCTTGTCAGCCACGCCCCTACCAGCATTAGGCCCTTTAGGGTTTTTCAACCTCCAACCTGGCTGGTGACTTCAGTCCCTCCCTTCTTAACTTTGGCGTTTGCCAAATAAGGACAGGTACATCTGAACTGGCCATTCCCCATTTCCTTGTTATTTGCCATTGGGGAAGATTTTTGTGCCAAAACTTGAGCCCACCTCTCAGCCAATGGGAGAAGGGACGGGGGGGGGGGGGGGGGGGGGGGGGGGGGG
>JAQQSV010022166.1:0-10632 GCA_028646515.1 Pseudochirops corinnae | reverse complement strand
ACAAAGGTCAAAGTTCCCCACCCCAGGTTATATTATCTTAATCTCTCAGTCAAAAAGTCTTCTTTCTTCTTGATTGGAGATTTGTTTCCAATCATCCTTAATTCAATCACCCTTAAGAGGTACAAGGTACAGAGTACAGAGTTCTCCCACCCCTAGGCCACAGTAAATCATGATCTCAGTCAGCATTAAGTACCCAAGGAGAGGTCTTTTCATCTTGACTTGAGGTTGGTTCTCAGATTCCATGGTTCCTCTTCTTTGGTCCCATCTCCTGCTTGAATTTACCCAACCGTCACCTGGATTCAAAGGTAGGCAGCTCTCAGCTACTTGTCCAGCTCTTCATGCACCTCCTTCCCCCGCCTCCTCATCTAGTTCCTGTTCCATGTTTAAGCTCACAGTGTCCAGTCCACCTCAAGTCTTTCATAGTTTCTGTTCCTGGGAAGACAAAGCTTAATAGAGCCAAAACAACATTCATGCACATTACTGGCACCATCATCAATTCACTATTTGCCTGTGAAATCAATACAGATCCACCAACAAAGTCTGAGAACTCAACACAAATTGTCAGTATAGTCCCAGGGCCTCTGAGACCCTCCTCCAGTAATTCTGTAAACAGACAACAAGTAAATCCTCTTTCAGAGCTTCCAGTAAGGTCCCAGTGCTTCTGTACAAAGTATCACAAGCAAAAATCAACACAGACAGAAGAGACAAACAGAGTGCTTGGCCACCACAAAGTTCCTCTTCTCAATTCTGCTCTCTCCCAGCTTGGGCTTCTCCTTATATATGGTCATTAGCTCCTCCCTGTTGTATCAGCAAGTTCCTCCCAATGCAAGGTTCACAAGTTCTGTTTCTTAACAAATACTTGATACAATCAGGGCAAGGCTCAAAGACACCTGAACTCAAACGAGGTGCTAAATAGTTAAGTAGCTGAAACAAGGTGCTAAGCACTTCTTTGCTGTCTTACAACTCCCACTGCAGACATTGCCAACATCTATTTCAAAGATGCTTCTATGTTACCAGTGGGGAGATGGGAAGTTCAAAATTCTTCATATTCTTCAAAGTTCACAGGGTCCTCTTTCACCCAAGGCAGCAGACATCAAGACTAAAATTGAGGCATGGTGATCTATCCCCTCTACCCCTTATTGTCAATTAATTCCTTTTTAGTAGTTTAATTGGTCTTTTTCTCTTCATTACCAGGCATTCAATTTTTCTGCACAAATTATTTTAAAATATTTCTACTCTACAGGACATGATCAAGTCTTTCAGCCAATTCTAACAGATTCCCTGCTCTCCTTGGGTTGGTATTCAAGTATTGTTCACACAGTGTACAAACAAGATTTGTTCTTACCCCATAAATGACTAGAAAAATGGTATCTTATAATTTACTTTACATAAATTGAGGTTGGGTAATTATCTTAGATGACCATCATTCTTACATGGATAAAAGTATCCCTTATTTCCAGCAATTCTGATTCTGCCACTTCCATGTGCTTGGGGAAGATGCTATCAAGTTTCTTTATCAAGGCAAAAGGACCACAAATGATCACTGAGGAAGAAGAAATTCAACTGAGTACAGTGCAATTTTAGCAGGCCAGGTTTACTGAAAACCTTATGGACAAGCCATTCTAGAAGAATTTGAGATGACATCACTGTTGAATGATTATAGAAAAAGCAATGAAAAATATAAAAAATGAAAAGCCATTAAATATTAACAATACAGCAGTGTAAAATTCAAACCCTTATAAGATAGATTGTTTAGAAAATAAAATCATAGTCCTCCCCTTCCTCACTGCCTTCCTTCCTTCCTTGCTTCCTTCCTTGCTTCCTTCCTTGCTTCCTTCCTTGCTTCCTTCCTTCTTTTGTCTTAGCAACTTTCAACTCTTTTTGCCCTGCTATCCATGAAATCTACCCGTCCTTCAATTCATAGTTCAAATTCTACTTCCTTCAGGGAGATTTCCTTGACCACTTAGGTGGACAGTGATCCTATGAACTGATAAAATGGCATATAATCACATATTGTTTCGTGACATTTCTTATTACAGCAATGCCTCATATATCTGTCAACCTCAAAGAATTAACAGATGTGAATTCAAATAAGCCAACCCTCTGATGAATTAAAAATAAGTGCTTTTAAGGGTCCTTTTAAAATTTTGATTATTTTGATGAAAAACTTCCGGCATTTTTGTACTCTTTTCTACCACCTTGTTCTGATTCCTTGAGTTTTTAATGCTATCACCCTTGCCCCTAAATCACTTAAAATGTTCTTTTATGTATTGTATATTTACTAATCTATATACATGTTATTATTCCCAGGAGAATATAAGCTTCTTGGGGGAAGTAAATGCTTTTTTTTTTTAATTCTTAGCATCCAGCACAGAGACTTCTATAAAGTTGATGTTTACAAATATTCTAAAAAGGGAAGTTAATTGAATTGCCTCCTTAAACAAATTGGGCCAACAAAATTTATAATTTCTTATTGTCTTACGGTCATTGCATGTATCTGTATATATGAACACATTATCTATCTGTCTGTCTTTCTATCTACATTAGGATATCATGATGCCTAGTTCAATCATGTCTTTACTTCTGCACTAATTGTGCAATTTATTTTATTTCTACATTATCTTTTTTTTAATATCTACTAAGGTGCTTAGCCCTGTCTTCAGTACTGGGGATACAGAAACAAAAACAAAAATTCTCTGTTCTCAAGAAATTTGCATTCTTTTGGGAAAAAAATATTTACACAGATTAGACATTTAAAATATATATATATATATAAGATAGTTTTAGTATGTGATGGTAAAGCATTAACAATTTGGGGAAGAGGAGGAGAAAGAAAAGTCTTGTTTAGGAGATGGAGCTTGAATTAAGGAATATAAAAAGTAAAGCTGAGAAGGAAATGTATTCTAGACATGGAATATTTGTGCAAAGTCTTGAAAATGAGAGAGATAAAATGTAAGTGTGGGGAATGTAAGTTGATCAGTTTGGTTGGCATGTTGAGTGTGCAATGTGAAATCAGTCTCGATACATAGCGGGGAAAGTGATTGGATTAAAAGTCAAACAAAGGAAATTTTATATAGAAGCAACAGTGAGCCATTGAAGCTTCTCAGAAAGACAAATTCCAGGGCTGAGTGAGAATATAGAGAATCAGAATTAAAGTTAAGAGCACCTCCTACATTTTCTTTTCGTTAAGTGGGTGCTCAATGAATACTGCTATTACTGTTGATCGATTCCCAGGGATAAGACTGAAAGTCATCCATCTGTTCTGTTTCCAATGAGCATGGAATTGTCAACTATGAGAAAATTATTTTCAATGCCCAATTTTTTAATTAGTCTAGTTTATTCTACTAGGTAATATGTAAGAATCATTGTACATTGGTGTTTTCCTTCCACTAGTCAGTTCAACTTCAGCAATATTTTAAATTAATATTTGTAACCTGGAGTCCATTACTGATTAAAAAGAAAAAGAAAAAAGTCTTTCCTGGGAATGCATTTCTCTCCTTGGAAAAGTCACTAACTATCCCAGGTTGTTGGGGAACCTTTAAAGAATTGAAACCAGTGATTCAATGTTTTTGTTGTTGTTGTTAGTAAATTGAGACAGTTAATATTTCTAAGAAAGTATCCAACATTTAGCACATCCAGGAACTGAAGAATTAAGCATTTGTTGTAGTTCACGGTATTCTAAACACTGAGAGGTGATGGACTGGAGGCAGGAAAAATAGGGGTTCAATCGCTGGGCATGATACCAAATGTGTTTCCATATGCAAGTCACTTAACCTCCTTGAGTTTCAGATTCCTTGTCTGTAAAATGGAAGTAACACCCGCAGTACCTACTTCATAAGGCTGTTGTAAAGTTCAAATAAGAAAGTATTTGTAAACTCCTCAAAACCTGAGCACTGCATAAGTCTCAGTTAATATCCTCAGGCTCTTATTATTGCTATTGTAAACTAAATGCTGCAAAAATGTCCGATATTGTTTTATTTTTAATATTATTATTTTGTTGATATTAATCAGAGATAATTCAGTTTCTTCCTTGTGACATTTAGCATCTAATAGTCATCACTGGAATAGAAGCAAAACGTAATTGCATGTGCCACCTGTAGGAGTCAATGAGACCTATCATTATACATGCATACCTACACACATATATGCACACATATGTATGTGCCTGCGTGTTTTACCATATATCTACCTAATACTATTGCCATTAGAAAGAAAATATTTTTGTTCTTGTTCACAATAATTTACGAAAGAGAGGCTGAGCTGTGCCTTTCAATAGATGTAGGATCATCATGAAAATGGTTTTAATAACACTCTAATTCTCTCCTCTCTATGACTAAAGCTTATGTGAAGAACCAAGAAATTAACCAAGGCAATAAGTAAGTACCAGTTAGGTTGCAGAAATGGGAATAAATAATGATAGATTTTTTTTTTAAAGAGGGAGAGGTACAGGCGTTGATAATAATATTGAACATTAATGTAACACCCTGTTCCAGGAGCTATCCTAAGTGCTTTAAAAATATTTTCACATTTGAGCTTCACAATAGCTTTGTAAGGCAGATGCTGCTATTACCCCCATTTTACAGTTGAGAAAACAGGCTAGCTGAACTTAAGTAACTTGCCAAGGGTCACACAACTAATGAGTGTCTGAATTCAGATTTGAATTCAGGTCTTCTTGACTCCAGGCCCAGTGCTCTATCTATTGAGCCATCTAGCTACCATCAAAATATTTGAAATGAAAAATTAACATAATTATAATTTAAATTAACCTAATTATAATTTGATTTTATAGTCAACAGAATTATAATGTATGTGTATATATACAGACACATATATACACATATGCATATACACACAAGTGCATGTATCTACATATATTTACATGAGACTATGTATATACATACAGGTATATATATGCACATATGTGTGCATGTGTGTATGTATGTATATATGTATGTATGTATGGCATTTGTTGGCACAATGATAGTCGGTGGCTAAGAAAACCCAAGTAAGCAGAAGTTGCTGTCAAGTTGTTTGACGTATGTTGGCAGAGCTATGTGAGAAGCTTGAATTGCCTCTTCCAGCATTATGCCTGGCATGTCAGCAGCTCAGTTTCATGAGGGTAGAATCTGGTGTTCTATAGTGCATTTCATAATTAACTCCAGGTAGCCCAAAACAACATATTACTTGATGGTAATTCCATGATTGTACAAGCAAATATGGTAATACCTGCTTGAGAGAGGAAATGCTTGTTAGAAAGCTGGAAGTATGTGTCATTCCTCTTTTACCTTGACTTGGACGGTTCATTTCTAATTGTTGATTCCTGAAGATAAAGTTCATCCTTTGGAAACAAAATGTTCTCTTTTTTTCTTCTTCAAATGAGCATCATTGACAATTCAATGGAGATCAAACCAGTTGGAAATGTGAGGTTAAAATCTGTGCACAGCACATAAGAAATTAGATACCAACCTTTCTGTACTCCTAATGGGTCTGTGAGTTTAAATCTCTATTCACTATTAATAATTTGCCACTGGCAGCTGTGGAAAAGGTGAGTTTAAGTGTTTCAGACTTTATTCTACAATGTTTTCTTCCAAACTTTTTGCCACTTAATCCTAAGGAATATCTAGGTAAGGGAGAGCAATTCTCTTGAGAGGGAAGTCATGAAGCCCTTGAGGATCTAGGTCAGACTGGCTGATAAATGAGCTGCAGAAATGCAACCCAGCAATCGACAGTTATAAAGACTACTGTTGATTTGCTTAGCTAATGAGTGCCACATGCTCAGCATGCCCAAAGCTCATCCTGAAAAAGGTTGGAGCCATTTTTAGTGCCACATCTGGATGCACATCCAAAGTGCTGTACAGCTGCATTGTGGTCGGTGTATTTGTGCGAGTGTGACTATAAAGACTAATTTTCTCATATGCCTTCTGGAATCAGCCTCATCACTTTATAATCACACCTCATCTATCCTGGCACACTCATTGAATAAACTCTACTGATCCCAGTACCCTTGGAAAACTTCCACTTTTTCAGATACTTGTCAGAACATCTTGACACCATCTCCCCGGGCTCCTTGGTCTTACATGATTTCCCCCATGCTGAGTTTTACATTCATAACTGACTTGAAAAACAGGTAGCCTTTCACTGCAATAATACAATGAATTCTGGCATAGGAAAGGCTTTAAATAGACATTTTCAATTACAGCAGAGTCATGTGACCTCACTTGGTCTATTTCAGTGCTATTAAAGTAAGAAAGGAGGAAAGGCGTTTGCAAAAAAAAAAAAAAAGTTAAATTAAATGTTTAAAAATAGCCTCTGCTATATTTTGCTTTGAAATACCTGCATGTGTACTTTAAGAGATGTCTAAATGATGTGTCATGTTATGTTGAGGATCTTCTTTCAAAATAAATCCTGCCCCTCAAGGATATCTATATCCAAAGTAGCTATGCCGTAATGCAGACTATAATAGTCCTTCTGTGCTAAGAAGAAGAGGGATAGAAATAGATACTGTATGACTAAATGCTGATTGACAGTTCCATCACAGGCTTGGCTCTTCTTTAACTAAACTGCAATAAAAAGACTTCATATCATACCATTCAACAGATAATAAAATAGTGTAAACAGATGTAACCTTGTGGAAGAAAAAAAATTCTACTCGATTATAATGATAACACACTGAACATTTATTTTTCAAACATGTTAGGCAAAGATCACAGAAGTAAGTGTCTATTCACAAGGCAAACTTCTTTCTCAATTACTCATTTAAATGTTGTCTCTAATAGAAGAGAGTGCTAGAGGAGCTGGTACAATGTAAATAGCGTAAGGCAAATATTTTCCTGGCACAGAAAAAAAAAATAAAGTTTAAATAAGAAAAAACTGCATGGAGGAAGACCCTGCCTGAAATGTCTCCCAGCTTCACATTTAAGACAGCTTAAAAGCCCCTATGAAATGAAACTTGGCTTTTGAACCTGTCAAAGTTTACCACATCAGTACATTATTACAAAAATCTGAAGTTACTTGTCATCAAAAGTTTCACAAGAAATAGGTAGGATGCCATCAAAAGCAAAAACCTTTACTCACAGTCTCATGGGTTACCTTCACATACGACAAAGAACAGTATCATTTCTCTGAGTAACAGAGACTCAGTTAAATGCATCCATCAGAACATGAAGACCTTGAATCAAGTAGGACTCTTCCCCCATCAAAAAGAAAAGAAAAAGGCTATGTAGAAAACTTTAATTGAACAAATTGCTGTCTTTCCAGAAACTGATAGACTTTTTTTTAAAGGTTAAATTTTAAAAGTTGATATTATTCAGGATTCTATCTAGGTATCTCTGTCTATCATCTATATCTTTGAAGATATAGATTTTTTTTAAAAAAAATAGCTAACAGAAACTCTTAAACTAATTAAGTGGATGATTGTTTTTTTATTTTGTTTTTGAGATTTAGTCTTCCATTCTCTTCAAGACTGGGAGCACAATAGTCACTCATAGATTACTCTACTATTCTACTAATCAGTGGAACCCTTGACCCTTTTCTGCTCTGGGCTAGTTCATTTCTCCTTAGGAACCTGGTATTCTCTTCCTTCCCTAGAGGCTCGTAATACTGATACTGAACTTCATGGTGGACTACTCATTGATTATAGCTCAGAATTCTCATACTTAGAGCATTCACCACCAGTCTCAGACTCCCTGGAAGCAGGAATCATAGGTATGCTTTACGTACCATGCATAGCTAATGCAATGAATGACCAAGATAAGAGAAAATACTTGTATTGTAATGAGTTCTCCATTTATCCAGCTGTACATTAATCTGGTTATTTTTATATTTTTCTCTTCAGTTCAACATGCATAAAAAGGATAATAATAACAAGCATGAATAAATATTCATAGGATCATAAATCTTGATCTAGAAAGGACCTCAGAGGGCATCTGGTCCAACCCTTCCCTGATTTTATAGTTGTTTACAAGGTCCATAGTGTTTAAGTGACTTGCTCATGATCACATAGCTAGTAACCATCAGAGGGTGGACTTGAACACAGGTCCTCTAACTTCAGAGAGAATGTATCAAATTTTTTATGTACCAAGTGCTTTGCTGGACATTTGAGATATATTGACAAAAATAAAACTGTCATTCCCTCAAGAAGTAATCCTTAAGGAGATGATATACTCTGGCTAATAAAGAATACATACACAGTTAAGTAACTACAAAATAAATACAAAGAGATTTTGGGAAATTAAATGAAATCCGGTAAGATCTTTTGTTTCAGGAAGCACTCTGAAGAGAGTTAGGAGAATTTGCTATCCCATTGCTGATTCTGATTTCATTACTTTAAAAAAAAAAAAATTCCCTACTGCCTGACCTTATTTTTTTATATCCAACACAATTTTCAAAGTTAAAAGTTAATATATTCTGTGATTAAAATTTTTTCTCTGTTTGCACCTCAAGGGAACAGAAATGAGAGTCTCAAGTGATAGTGCATGGGTGAGAGCCATTATTGGCAGGTACACAGAATCCTACAGGACATATAAGGTTTCTGAATCTCTGGATTCAGCAATGCAGTCAGTGTTTTGGCCAGCAGCCTATAACGCCCTTTTTAACCTAAGCCCAGCTTACTCAGCAAGCTATGACAAATGGCTGCTGAGCTGTTACTTTCTTATTTTTAAATACACCCAAAGTTGAGAAAGCGGTCTTGCTCCTCTACATATGTTACAGGATTTCATTTGAGAACCAAATTTTCCATCAAGTGGTGAAGGAGACAGGAGACTTGAATTTGAATCCCAGCTATGGCCTTAACCTTAGACAATTCACTTCACCTCTCTAGGACTCAGCTTCCTCATATGCAAAGTGAGGAGAATAGATAAAATAATCTCTTTTTGTTCTACTCCTAAAGTAATATGTTAATTATCTTTTATTATGAGGAAATGTTCAACAGTACTATTATTATTATTATTACTATTATTTATTAATAAACATCATGGAGAAGGAATATAGGACTAAAGCAACCTGGGAACTTAAATTCAGCATGACAGCCTTAGGGAAGAACAAGGAAATAATTTAGAAGTGGGTAACTCCTAAAGAGGACTGAACTAGGTATTTCTGTTTCTAATCATTTCCCAAAACACATATTTGGAGTAGTCAATGTGGTATAGTAAAATATGTGCTAGCTTTGGAAACAGAGGACAAAATGAAATCCTGGCTCTGACTTTTAGCATCTTTGGAACCTTTGGAAAGTAACTTAATCTTTTTTTTTTTTCTTTGAGGGGAGAGGGCCGGGCAATTAGGGTTAAGTGACTTGCCCAAGGTCACATGGCTAGTAAGTGTTAAGTGTCTGAGGCTGGATTTGAACTCGGGTCCTGACTCCAGGGCTGGTACTCTATTCACTGTGCCACCTAGCCTCCCCAAGTAACTTAATCTTTCTAGGACTGAATTTCTTCATCTGCAAAATTGAAGGGATGGGGCTAGAGGATATTTAAGGTCCCTCTCAGATCTTAATCAATGACCCAATGAGCTCCATACTATTATCACTACTTCCTTGGGAAATTGGCATCACTTGCTCCAATATTCACTTTCTTTCATCTACTTGCAGATAAGGTGCCAGGTACATGGAGAAAAGGGGGGAAGGGTACATGTTCATCAGAAGGGGAAATGATTCTTCATCTTCTAGTGTGTCAATATGAGTTACTTCAGGCATTGCTTCTTTAAAACTTTTCTATCTCATATATGTATATGTATATATATATATATATATACCTGTAATATAGATACATGTATTTGTATACACATATATGAGAGAGAGCCATATATATGTGCATGTATGTAGTTAGTAACAGAACATCCAATTGATTGTAATATTATACATGCATCCATAGCCAATGACTTATATTTAATACCTTTGAACAATCAGCAAGCCTGAAAATATATATTGCCTTCCATATTTCAATTATAAAATCACTCAGTGTTTTTTTTAACAATCTCAACATATTCCTTGACAAAGTCCCATCTTTTTAATGCCGTTTTTCCCAATGTTACTCTATCATGTGACATAATATCCAAGCATAATTTTTTTCCTAATTCTGATGTTAACTCCTTGAGGAGAGTGGCCATCTCATTTTGGTCTTTGTATCTCCAGTACCTAGCACATTGCCAGCAAATATTTAAGAATACAAGTCATTCCTCAATTGATAAATGGTCAAAGGATATGAACAGCCAATTTTCAGAGGCAGAAATTAAAGATATCTATACGCATATGAAAAAATGCTCTAAATTGCTATTGATTTGAGAAATGCAATTCAAAACAACTTTGAGGTACCACATCTCACCAGTCAGATTGGCTAAGATGACTAAACAGGAAAATGACAAGTGCTGGAGAGGATATGGAAAAATTGGAACACTAATGCATTGTTGGTGAAGTTGTGAACTGATTCAACCATTCTAGAGAGCAATCTGGAACTATGGCAAAGGGGTTATAATTAATTGCATGCCCTTTGACCCAGTAATACCACTTCTAGGGTTGTATCCCAAAGAGATCATAGAAGTGGGAGGAAGACCCATGTGTACAAAAATATTTATTTGTAGGTCTCTTTGTGGTAGCAAAAAATTGGAAATTAAGGGGATGCCCATCAATTGGGGAATGGC
>JAQQSV010022165.1:0-10632 GCA_028646515.1 Pseudochirops corinnae | reverse complement strand
GGATTTGAACCCATAGGTAGCACTTCAAGGTAAATGAGAAAATTAAGCCTCTTATGTTGGCCTCAGTGTAAACTATCAGACCCCGTAATAATCTAGGCTTTCCCTGGAAGCGTTAACCTGCATGACCTCGGGCCACACTTTGGAAGGTATTCTCATTTAAATCAACATGTCAGAATATACATAGACGCCAGTGTCAAGTAATTAAATGGCATGTCCCGAAGCAGTGAAAAACACCCAAGGGGAAAAAAAAAAAGAGGATTTTAATTTAACACATAAGAGCTTAGCGGTCCTTTGTTCAGAATCCTTACGAAAAAAGAATGGGGGGGGGGAGGAGAAGGCATCCTTAGCATCACATTCTTTACTGGTGTGCAGATTTAAAAACCGTTCCAGACAGAGGCAAAAATCTTCCTACTGTTTTCTCAAGTGGTCATAGGGACTGAGTATTGTTCACAATTTCTATCATTGACCTACATGCCACCATTAACACCTCAGGGATGTCAAATCCCCATTTCTGTACAACAGCAACAGAGGCTGCCCTGGCATATCTTCATTCCTGAAAGAAAAAGCTGCAAAAGGAAACCCCCAGAGAATAAGCCTGGTTCTCTCTAGATCTTCTCTATTAATCAAGTGATCATCAAGTATTTCCTGAACGCCACCTAGGTGCTCTGAACTCTGCAAGACACTTGGAGAACAATAAAAGATCATAGCATTATAGGATGCTTAGAGATAATTCGGTCTAATCCCTTTGTGGTACAGGTGGGGAAACTGAGACCCAGACAGATGAGCCACTGCTGGATGTTTAAGGGGTGGGGAGAATGAAAGATATGCTTAAGTTCTTTTAAAAAGAACCAAAGTCAAGAATTTGGAAGTAAAACTTGGAACAGGGCTGTAGCTCAGATGTGATGCTGGAGTTACCAGCTAAACAGACACTGAAGCAATTTAATAAATGCTCTTTGATTACGAGGAAGTGAAGCAATAAAGGTCAACCCTCATCCTGATGGCTGCCCTTCCTCATGCTGTGGCAATACCTGTATGCCAATACCAACCACAAACTAATACTGGAGGGGGAAAAAAAGACAAAGTATACGGTGTGATACAGTGAAAGGAGGGCTGTCTTTGGAGTCGGAGGGCCTCAGTTCAAATCCTAAATCAGTCAGTTAAAACTTTTGTAACTCTGGGAAAGTTATTTAACCTCTCCATAACTAGATAACCTCTCTGGGTTCCTTTCATCTCTGAATCTTTGATTCTATGAATTGGAAAAGAATTAAAGCTATTACATCTTTTGTATTTCTTTTTTGGAGGGGGGAAGGCAGGGCAATTGGGGTTAAATGACTTGCCCAAGGTCACACATGTCTTGGGCTGCATTTGAACTCAGGTCCTCCTGACTCCAGGGTTGGTGCTCTATTCACTGCACCACCTAGTCACGCCTGAGCTATTACATCTTTGCTATTACTATCTTCAGTAGAACTTGCTCATCCATAAATGAGCAGCAATAAGGTTTTCCTAGAAGTTACCCTTTACACCTAGGAAAATTACTTTACCAGATATTCAATCATGTGTACATGTGTACACAAAGAAAGACTCCCCTCTCCTAGAAAGAAGCTCACCAGAAAACTTCCTAAAGATGGTCCTTGTAGAGAAAGAGGGCTCCAAAAAGCTCAGCCCTCTCTCCCTACCCTTGAGAAGCATCTTTGGATGCTGCCAATACATTTATCTTCTGGGGATAAGGAAGTGACGTTCAAGTTTTATTCCTTAACTTTCTCTGTATTATGGGTTTTCTGCTCAGAATATGACAAGTAGAGAAGAGTAGGTTGTATATACATTCCCCAGACCTTAACTTTTCTAAAACATTTCCCATTCCAGGAGGAATTGATACTTACTGATAACCAATCCACTTGATTTCAAAATAGAAAAAGGTAGCTAGCATCTCTGGGAACTAAAAGTATGGAGTTATTTTTTTCTACAGAAAAATTTTGTCTAAATAAAGCTGGAATCTTAGAAAAGCAAAGAAAATATAAGGAACATTCACTTCTTGCACCATCTACATAGCCAAAACATCAAGAATCTGATGGAGAGTAAACTGACTGTTAAGAGAAAAACAAAACCATGGAATTGACACCAACTCCGAAAATCCACTGGGCAATGAATGATAAATGAACCAGGATCCAAGTTGTGACGGGGCAACCCATTCAAAAAGGCTCTCACAACCAAAGCAGAAGGGAAGCAATGAGCTTTAATTCAGAGTCCATGACTCTTCTCTCTATTAAGTAGGACCTGTCCTTTCTCATTCAACTAGTACTAAGTCAAAAGGGCAACCATTATTTAAAATGAGTTAAACCACACTGATGTAGGAGAGATATACCCTAAACCTCTCTCTTTGGTCAGGTTTTTTTTTTAAGAACTTCTGCTTTTTTGAAACTTTTTGTGTGATTTTTTTTAATGGAAAAGTTACCAATGGATCTCAAATTCCTTAACCATGTTTTCTTTAGGCAAAACATCTGGTTATACCCTCTATTCTAATTATTTTAAATGGTTTGAAATGGTTTGTGTTTTGACTAGTTTTCAATAGTTCCCTTATTAGATATAAAATTAATAGGATTAGAAAGTTCTAGAAGAAAGTACCGTAATTAAAAAGGCACCAGCTGGATAAGTTAGGCTACAATTCTAACTACATTTTTACTATAGCTTCAGTCTTGTCTTGAAAACTGCTACGCCTGATAAAAAATTACCTCAATGCTTTTTTCTTCTCTTGCTCTGTGGGGACAAACACCCAAAGTTTCTCCAAAAATATCATGCTGCAAGACTTCTGGAAAGAATATCACAGGTCGCAAAGTCCTAAATTATTTCTTAATATTGACAAAAAAAATAAAACCCAAAACATTAGGATGTCTTGAGTTTCATAACATTCAAAGAACAGTTTTCAAATGTTTTGAGATCACAGAACCTTGCTCAAGCTGCAATACTTTATTACAAATATGTAAAGTTAATGTAAAAAAAAACAAAATTAGTGTATTTGACAGCCAAATCTGCATGCTAAAAAGAATCAACAAAAAGTAACTATTTAAGGAGTAAGGTTAAGAGAATAAGAATTATGCTTCTGAGGGAAGGAGAGAGCCAGGTCCTACCTCTGACACTTAGAGGTGTGGCCATGGGCAAGTCAATTTGCTGGCTCTGGGCCCCAATTTCCTCATCTGTAATAAGAGGATAACAATCCCTATAGTACACACTTCAAAGGATTGTTGTGGAGATTATGGGAGAAAATGTAAGCAAAATGCAAATCATAAAGTACTATATAACCATCAATTATTATCATAATAAAATTTTATTCTTTTGATTTTGCTCCTAATCTTGGTCACAGTGAAAAAAAATATTAAAATAAAATTTACAACTGTGGCAACAAAATTCCTATTGTTTGTTTTCTGGCATGGGAATAAATGGCATAGTCCCTAGGAATAGCCTGAAGATGAACATGTAATTTGTAGATAGAAGAGAAAGAAACTAGATTTACGGGGGGAAATGCTCAGAAACTTCAAATATGTAGGGAGAGTGAAAATTCCCTATACAAAAAGAATAATTTCCTCCCAAAGACCTAACCCTGTTTTCAAAATACCTCCATGAAACAAAAAAAAGGTTTCCCTAGAATATGGTTTGAAAAATCCCAGGAGAGAAAAAAATTCAAAGTTCATCTCTTAACTACCAAACAAGAAAAACTACTGAAAAAAGACATATACCTGTTCTGATGCTGTAATGTAACACAACTTCTTCATCATAGGTAACTTCAAAAATAATCACTCCTTTCTTCCAAGACAGGAAAAACCAATTTCAACTTTAAGAATAAGGGCAAAATTTTCACTACAAATTTAACTCATAAATGTCTGCAAAAGGTAAGAAAATAAGGCAGCCATATAGCCCAGGTAAAATTAAGCTTCACAGTCCTAACTGTCTCTATAACTGGCAAGATTTTAAAAGATGGGATCTTTCATTGTCATATTACATTCGTTTCAAAAGTGGTCTATGCTAGATACATAGAAAAATACAGAGAAAAGTCTTCAGGTATAAATGCTTTGTAGCTATAGCTCAAAAGGAAAAAAAAAGGGTGGGAGTAGGAGAGAGGAAACCTTAGCATTCAGGCAAGCAACAGTCTTCTTTCCCTCCTTCAGTCCCCATGGTTCTGCACATATGCCTGTATAGGAAGTTAGATCATCAGTCCTTCTCACAGATTAGATTATTTTGTAAATGGTAATCAGGGTTAGGTTAGCTGGCAACAGATTAAATAAACTGAATTTTCTATACATAAGGAGCTCCAACTAGAACAGCTTAAACTTTAGCACCTAAAGCACAGCTCCCAAAGGGAATTTCTCTTTCTCGGGCTTTATGATGCCCGCCGGTTTAAAGAAGACCCAAAGTGTACATACAGAACTGCAATACTATAGCAGTATTTCCACAAGATGCAAAATAGAAAGTCTGGCACACTTTTGCATACAAACACAACAGAGATTTTGTAGTTCCCACAGTCCCTGAGTCTCTTTTTCTTTCTTGCACCACAAGAACAAGATTTATTTAAAAACCAAAATTATCTCCTTCCCTCCCCCTTGCCCAGAGAAAAATAAATTCACAATCTAGCAAGTGACAAAAATCAGAATATGCAACATTACTACATTATTGAAAAGGGATGCAATTCAGCAGGTCACCGTATTGAGGGAATGGAGCCTTCCTAGGGCGGTTTATGAGCGGCAGTTCTTTCTTGAATGCTTAATTTCATAACCTTTTCAGGCTGTCGGTGCAAGAAGGAGCATCTCCATTTTACAGAGGTGGAAACTAAGGCTCTAAGCAAGTTATGTGACTAGCCAGTCTCCGGTGTCAGTGATCACTGGCTAAATTCAGCTCTTTCTATAATCAAATGCTATCTCTCGAGAAATCATCTCCTGTGAGAAATATGTAACAATCTTCTTTCGGAGTTAACCTCTGCATTCACTTTTTTCCACTACCAAAAGGAAAGCTGTTTCCTTAACTATGTCAACTTCCTCCTCGATCGTTTCAATACCATCTGTCACTCACGTACCACCTCTTGGAATAACCGGCTTCGTTTTGATTCAAAGGCACTCCCTGGTAAACTCTTTTTTTCCCCCCATGAAAAATGACACCGCCACTCGATCGCCTGCTCTCTCCGCATTTGTCACGGGGGACTCCCGAGTTTCCCCAAAGCTTCACCTGACTGCCAAACCTTCACCTAGTGAAGCCCCAACTTCTGGTCCCGCCCCCTTTCTGCGCCTCCAGGAGCCTAAATGAAAGTCTAGGGAGTAGGCTCCTACTTGGAGAGGGCTGGGGGCCGGCCACAGGCTCTGGGTAGCCCGGGATGAGGCTGGAAGCGCCTACCGAGCCGGGGACGCAGCTCCAGGGAGGGCACAGGGGACAAACTGCCCAAGAACAGCTCTCCCTTCCCCCGCCTTTCTCCTTCTCCTCCGTCCCCACCCCCCAGCCACGCTCCCTTGCAAGCCACTCGAAACCCTGGTGCTCCCGGCAGCCGGACTCCTCATTCCTTTCCTCCCCCTGGATTGAGCAGTCACTGCTCCGCAGGACAGGGAGAGCTTCCAGGGCGCTCCGCTTCAGACAGCAGCGGATAAAATCGGGGACAAGATTTCTTTCCCCACCCCTTTCGACATGCTGCATAAAGCACCCACCTCTGCTCCCCGCATCTCCCGAGCGCAGGGCTGGGGTGCCCCAACATCCAAGTATCAGCAGCCAGCCTCAGGGCTGGATGGGCGTGTTCCCCTCCTCGCAGAGCTGGTACCTTCGAATTTCAGTGGGGAGGGGGAGAGGGAAGGGCGCAGCGGGGCGGGGCGGGTATCCAGCAACTGGACCCGGCTGCTTGCCTCCTACCCTCCCCCTTCCCTCCGGCGAGTCCCTGGTCCAGGGTAAAGGACCACGGGTCCCTGGACTTGGGGGACGTCTCGGCTCACGCCTGCTTTTGCAATGTGCTGCAGCCCGCGTAGCCCCCAGCTCGCTAGCCCTTTGCAGGGACACCCGTTCCGCTCCCCGCGCCCAGTCCTCCTCTCCCACCTCCACACACACAAAGTTTCCAAGCGAATACAGCTCGCTCCCTCCCCCGCGTGTAACGAAACCGGTGCTGAAGACTCAGGGTTGCTAACCAGTTTCAGAAACTGTTCTCCATACACATACACACACACAGACACACACATATGTCCCCCCACCCCCACCACCAAGACCCACTGAAAATATGGCGCCCTCGAATGTCTTTACTCAGTCTTATCAAGGATCCCCAAAATGCGTGCCTTCAATCTCCCTAGTTCCCACAGAACGCGGGGCGCGAAATTTCAGCTCAGACAGAGGCGAAATCAGAGGAGAGGATAAGACAGGAGGGAGTGGGTTCTCCCTGATAAAAGCCTCTCAGCTTAAACCGAGGGCAAAATGAGCAAATGGCACTTAATCCATGTCCTTTCCCAGGATCTCAATGCCTTGGCTTTGCCCAGTTCCTTTAGCAGCCAGAAATTTGTTAGTGACGAAATTACAAAGTAAAAGGGCGAATGAGAAAGAGGCGATTAACCTGCCCAGAAGCTTTCAAGCCCTGAATCCAAGGAAAGGTCGGTGAGATTAAGACGGATAATATATATTCCGTATCTGATGCGGCTGCTAGCTACTTGTTTGCAAAGTAGCGCTGGAGTGGGGATGGGTTGTGCTGGAATGAAGCTAATCAACCAGCCAGTCTAACTCTCCTTGGCTTCAGGCGGCGGCAGCACGAGTCTCTGGAAATCGGGAACTCGAGGGGGTCACTCTTGCCTCTGGGGCTGCTTTTAAAGCCCAATCACCGGAAACCAACCCAGGAACAGAGGAGACCCTGCTCTGCAAGCAGCTAGGAGCCCGCTCCTAAGTCCCAGCTCTAGAGATCTGCAACTGCAAACCGTGGACTCCAGGTTGAGGGCAATGAAACATGCATATGCAAAAGACAGGTGCATTATTTTCATTTTTTAAATCCTTTTTATTTCTGGAAAAAAAAAGCTCTCCCAGAATAGGGAGTCTAGGTAGCTTTACATTTTATTTCTGCACTGGCATCGCTCATAAGATGGGGAGAGGATGGGGAGAGACAGGGGAAAAAAATCCAATTTTTCTTCTTTGCAAAGGGAGGGGGGGTAAAAGACATGAGAAATTTCATGCAACGTGCATGCATCTGGAGGAAGAGGAAAACCCGAATGACCCGTGTGCCTTACCGGGGGATGCGCTTAGTGTTTCATTGCAGAGCGTCTGCCTGTGTGTGTGCAGTTGGCGTGCCCCCCGGTGCGCCTGCAGTCCGCTCTGCTCCTGCAGCCGTCGCCGCCGCCGCCGCCGCCGCCACCGCTGCTGGCTCCAAGCACCGAACAACAGCCGAGAGGGAAAGAGAGCGCGAGCGCGAGCGCGAGGACAGGAGAGGAGAGGAGCGCGAGCCCGGAGCCCCCAGCACCGGGAGAGCAGGAAGCGCGTCATCACTCTGGGACGGCTCGGCCTTTTTTTTTTCCTTCTCCATCCCAAACTGCGCCGTGTTCCCCCACCCCGCGGCTCGGCTTCGGGCTCGGCTCGATGCTGTCCCCAAGGCCCGGCCCGGAACCCTCTTCGCCCTCGCTGCAGCCACAGACGTGACAAGGACACGGCGGGGCGAAGCGAGGAGGGGGAAGGAGCTGTCCTGGCCGTGGCCACGCCGACCTCCCCACCCCGCGGAGCGGACAGTGTCCGCAGCTAGCGGGTTAGGGGCTGTGGCCCCCAGCAGCCCGGAGTTATTTATTCTATTAAGATTAATTAAGGCCATGATGAAGGGTTCGGAGAACAGTAGAGAGAGGGAACTTTTCCTTACGGAAGAAGGACCCCTCAGTTCAGCAAGTGGACGGCCGGCGGAGACCCGAAATACGTGACCAGTTGCAGATGTTCGACCTTGCCCAGAAGTGACCAGCCCTGGGAGCCAGCCGAAGGGCGTCTAGGCTATTTTTAAGCTTGATGGGTGCTTGACTTGGAGCCTTGGGTTCAAATTTGGCCTCAGACACTTAACTAGTGTGACCCTGGGCAAGTCACTGAACCTCTCTCTGCCTCAGTTTTCTCATTTGTAAAATGACACATAGCTTTGGAAGACCAGTGTTCAAATCCTCCCTCAGGCACTTATAAGCTGGGTGATCCCTGGGCAAGTCACTGAAACCTCGGTCTGTCTCAGTTTTCTCATCTATAAAATGGGGAATAACAGCTCCTACCAAAGAGTTGTTGTGAGGATCAGATGAGATTGTATTTGTAAGGGCTACCTAAGTGTTAGTTATTGTTGTCCTATTCTGTGCACAAGGAAACTTGCTGGTTGGGCAAAAGTGAGTCAACCAATAAACATTAAGGGCCCACTAAGTGGCAGGCACTGGGAATTCAAAGAAAGGCAAAGGACAGTCTGTATTCTCAAGGAGCTCACAATCTAATGGTGGAAACAACATGCAAAAAACTGTACAGATAAACTATACACAAGATAAAGAGGAAATAATCAAGAGAAGACAGGCCCTAAAATTAAAAGAGATTGAGAAAGGCTTCCTGTAGAAAATAGAATTTTAGGTGGAACTGAAGGAAGCTGAGAAGTGGAGAAGAGGTGGGAAAAAATCCAGGCTTGGGGCAGCCAGGGAAAATATCCTGTCCTGAGCTATGGAGTATCTTGTTCAAAGAACAGCAAGGAGGCCAGGGTCACTGGATCAAAGAGAACAGAGGGGTATGTAAGATGTAAGAAGACTTGAAAGGTAATTGGGGCTAGGTTATGAAAGACTTTGAGTACCAAACAGGATATTTGTTCCTGGAGATGATAGGGAGCCACTAGGGTTTATGAAATGGAGGGGGAAGGGAGGCTGCCCTTTAGGAAGAAAAAAAAAATTAAGCAGAGCAAGGTTAAATGATTTGCCCAGAGTCACACAGCCAGTGAAAGTTTGAGGTAGAATTTGAACTCAAGATTTTCTGACTCCAGGTTCAGTATTCCATTCACTGTATCACCTAGATGCCAGAAAGCCAAGCTTTGTAGAGAAGCCTTATAAGGGATAGTGGGGAGGGGCAACTTTTTTCCCTCCTTCCTCTAAAAAGATGAGATATATTACACAATTTAAAGTTATTCTCTTCAGAACATCTAATAATAGCTACTATTGATAGAATTCTTTAAGATGTGGGAAGTACTTTACAGATGTTTTCTCCCTTGAGAAAGTCCTGGACTTTCCCTTGAAAAGCCAATTGTGGATTTGGCATTCTGGTTGCTCTGTTCTAAAAGGGTAGGAGGATAGACCTCTCTTAATTTTGAAGGAGTAAACCATCCCTTTTTCCTGTCCTCCTAAATGAAACAAAGTCCTATCAGATTAAAACTGTTTCTAGGGGTATAACACTGATGGTTGCAATTATCTGAAGAGTGAGGAGCCATTGTGAGATGACTTTCTTGCAAAATCCCAGATGGCCATTATATAAGACCGGGTAGAATATTTTATTTCCTAAAAGGGTATTAAGATTTCTTCTGATAAATCTTGTTTAGTTATAAGACCCAAAGCTCCTATAACAATCTTGGAGTGTACTTACTGCAGAGCACCAGCTTTAACAGAGAAAAGGCAAGGTGTAGGAACTGATTGCTTAAGCAGTTCCGTAAGATGCCCTAAAAGAGTAGACTGTCAGCATAAAGTTCTTGGTTGGTTCCTGTAAAATGTCCTCCCTTCCCTGCCTCCCTTTTAACTTTTTCTGGGTTAACAGTATAAATGATGGTGGCACCATGCCTAGAACTTCAGGGTTTAAGGAACCTATTTATTGACTTTAGTAAGAAAAGAGTAGGCTCATTAAACTGGTATTTTCTAGGTTGTCTGTAGATGTCCTAATGGAGTGAAACCAATCCCTTGCTTGAAAACAGCAGAGGAGCTTTTTTTTCACTTGCTGTATATACTTTACTGAGATAGAGAAATTCATGGCTTCGCTACTTCCTAATCTCTTCAGTTCTTTAGTTTCCCTAATGTAAGATGAGGAAGTTAGACTGTATTACCTCTAGCTAATAATTGAGGGTGGAGAAGGGGAAGGAAGTAGTGCCACAAAATACAGGATTGTTGATTTCAAGCTGGAATGATGTAAAGCCAAGCAAGAGCAGCTTTTCAGAAGAATGCTGCTCTGAATAGCTTTTAAGGTTCTGATTACACAGTATAGTTAACACTATTCCATAACAAAGCAAAGCAAAACATTCACAGTAAATCAAAGTGCATCATTCACAATGTTACAACTTATCACAGAAAATCAAAATATAGCATTCACAAAAACTTATCACAGAAAATGGTCACATAGTTCTCACCATAATGGTCACAAAGTTTTCAACAAAGAACAATCATTTAGTAACTCAATCATTCCATCATCCTTAAGGATATTTGCCTCCTCAAGGAACACAAAGTACCACAGTCAAAGTTCTCCACTCCTGGGGCACACTAAGTTAACTCAATCAGTCACTTATTCAGTCATCAATCACTAAGTACAATCATTTAGTCAATCGATCATTCAATCAACTCAATCATTCAGTCATCCTTCATCATTCACCATTCAATCATCAGAAAATACACAGACCCTCCACCCCTAGGTCACTAGTAAATTTACAATTTCTCAGTCAGTATACAG
>JAQQSV010022164.1:0-10632 GCA_028646515.1 Pseudochirops corinnae | reverse complement strand
GCTGACTTTAGTGGGAAGTATCCTTGTGTGCGTTTTGGGGTTCTAGGATTGGTTTAGAGTACTATTTTATGGGTATTATGGGGTGGCTATGTGAGAGCTGCGATATGTTGCTGCTGCTACGCCACCATCTTGGCTCCGCCCCCGAGTCTCTTAATTTTTAAAAGTACGTATTCAGTTCATTAATCTCTTTTTCTGTTTTGTTAATATATGACTGTAAGGATATGATTTTTCCCAATGATTGCTCTCCTCTCCTCCCTTTCCATTCTTCCTTTTCCTCTGTACACAAGGGGTATCAGTGCTCTGCCCAAAGGAATGTGAATTTTGAGGGCTGAAACCTAGCAAGGTATCTTGAGGTTTAAAGGTTAAATTTGTTTCTATGCGTTAAACCCAATTTACTCTGATACTCACTGATTGGCCAACAATAGGTCCTAGCCCAAGCACCACATAATGATCATTTGTTTGGGCTCCAGATGTCTCAGAATAAATGTAAATAGTAATTGTTTCTATTTTGGCCAGAAACCCTAAAGCAGTGCTTCTCAACCTGTGGGTCGTGCCCCCTTTGGGAGTCAAACAGGATTGCCTAAGACCATCAGAAAACACATATTTCCAATGGTCTTAGGAACCGAGACACTGCTCTTCTATCCATCTCCAGGAGAGTCTGCCCACATGCAGATACACCCACATATGAGTATTAAAGGATTGTGGTATTAGGAATGGTGGGAACCACTGCCCTAAAGGGTCTTCCTCTACCTGATTGATTTTTTTTTTTAATAAAAAGACCAATCTTGCCTCATTTCTTAACCAGCCATAATCACTGAAGGGGCATTGCCATACTCAAAGTGAGAACTTGGGAAAGACTTTAGCTTAAAAAGGCCAAGGGCTTCCACTGCATTGGGGCCATCTCCAGTCATCCCAATCTATATCTTGCCACTGGACCTAGATGGCTCTGGAGGAGAAAGTGAACCTGATCCAATTCACTTGCAAGTGATGGTAATTTCTTCTTGATGTCATGCTTCTTGGACAAACAACAACGGTTAGATTTCTCCCTTTCTCTCCTCCCCTTTACTTCGTCCTGGTCATTAATTGTTGGGTTTGGGGGTTTTTTCCACCCCTTTAGAAAAAGGATTTCTATTACTCTCATTATCCATCTTCTCTATCCATAAGTCATTCTCTGATTTATGACCCTTATAATCATCCAGCCTCTTTTCTATGTATTCTTCATAAATCAAATCTTCCACTGTCTCCATTTTAGGCTCTGCCCTCAAGATGGTTTCTGTTATAGTCTTTTAGAGTTTATCCCATGGATTCCCTTTTTCCTCTGTCCCTCACTTTCAGAACAAAGCCAATTATTGCAGATGTCAGAAAGGACACTGCCCCATCATATGGTACCCCACCTCACATTCATCTACAACTTTTTTCTAGATTTGTTTAGAAATCTCCTCCCCAAGTTCATGCTTTCCCATTCTTCCAGGTGCCAGTTGCCCCCAAGGGATCCAACGCCTTCCTCCTCAGGTCAAGTGGACTTTACAATTCTTGTATTCTCTGCTTTTCTTCCTCTAGAATATAGAGTCTAGATTATCTTTCACTTCTATATATTTGCATTTCCAATCTACTGTTCTTTCTTTTGTTTCTTTGGTGTTGTACGCCATTGAAGATTGAAGGTTTTCTATAGTAATCATTATTTTTGCTGTACAGGACATAAATTCTGCTCTTATAATTCTATTTTAAGCCACTCAGGAACAGTGTATTGTGATTCCATGTTCTCCTCAACTTCCACTGGGTCCTCTGTGTCACCAAGTGTTGGGTCATTTTCTTTTTTTGTTTCTTCAGTATTTATTCCTAGACTCCTGAACATGTTTACTAGACATGTAGTTGTCACTGTTACTGTTGTTACTGTTTTTCCTATTGATTTATCTGTTTAAGTTCAACATTTCTCTGAGTCTCTGATGATTTTGGTCTTTTTTTCCCTTTCCTACCCTCTTCCTCCTTTCCCCCTCCCCCTTATTTTCCTTATCTCTAACAGGAGCATAATAACAGCCTTATCTCCTAGGAGTATTGTAAAGATAAAATCAAATAAAATTCACAAAATGTTTCTTAAATCTTAAAACAATATATAAATACCAGGTCTTATTATCATTACTTAGCATGTGTCAGGCAAAATGCTTGACAATGGGGATACGAAGATAAAAATGCCTGTCTTCAAGGAGCATACATTTTATCTAGCAAGACAACTTTTACTCATATTATGATGTATAGTAATTCTGAGTAGGCACACAAAATTCCTGGGAAGGATTAGTGTTCTTGGAAAGACATTGACATTTAAGTCAAGATTCAAAAGTCAGGCTTAGTTGGAAAGAATACATGAGAAAAATAATTGCACAGAGCTAGCATTAGAATGTTCCTCTTGTGGATTTAAGTTAGAAAACAAAGTAGAGAGGTTGTAAAGGTAGATTGGGGTTAGCTTTTAGAAGGGCTAAATTCTTAGAATAGAGGATTAGGCTTTATACAATTTTTAATGGAAACTCACTCAACTGATTCAGCAAATAATAGGCACCAAGTAAATACTTACTTGTGCAATTAATAATGATTATATTATTTTAAAGAACTCAAGTTTGCACTGATGTAAAAAACTATTTTATATTTTGAATAGATGTACGATATATATCAGTAACTCTACATGCTCAAAGGAAGGAGAAGGGAATAAGCATATATATCAGTGGTTCTCAACCTTCCTAATGCCGCAACCCTTTAATACAGTTCCTCATGTTGTGGTGACCCCCAACCATAAAATTATTTTCGTTGCTGCTTCATAACTGTAATTTTGCTACTGTTATGAATCTATCTGATATGTAGGATGCATTTTCATTGTTACAAATTGAACATAAACCACAGACTGAGAACCGCTGATCTATATAGTGCCTACTACGTGTCAGGCATAGTGTTAAGTAAGGATTGTACAAATATTATCTCATTCAATACTCACAACAACCCTGAAAGGTAGAGTCTGTTATTATCCCCATTTTACAGTTAAGGAAACTGAGGCAAACAAAGGTTAAGTGACTTGCCCAAGGTCACACAATAAGTGTCTGACACTTGATCTGAACTCAGGTCTCATCACCTCTAGGCTCATCACCCTGTGATGTGTACAAACTTATCTTCCCCTAAAAACCCACCTTCTTCCAGACTTTCCTATTTCTCTTAAGGGTACCACTATTCTCCCAGGCACTCAGGTTCTCAACTTTGGTATCATGTTTTACTCTTCATTCTCATTTTCCTCGTATATCTATTTAGTTGCTACATCTTGTCATTTCTACCTCTACAACATCTTTTGCTTTCATCACCTCTCACCTAGACTATGACTCCTAGTTGGCTTACTTATTTCAAGTTTTTCCCCTCCAATCCATCCTCCATAGAGCTGTCGAACTGACTTTCCTAATTCATAGGTCTGACATATCATTCCTCTAATCAATAAATTCCTATAACCTATAGGAGCAAATGAAACTCCTTTTTTTATATTTAGCACTCCTTTTAACCTGGTCCCAAACTAACTTTCCAACCTTATTAAACACTGTTCCCTACTATGTACACTATGCACTAACTAAACTGGTCTTTTTGTTCTTTATATGCAGCACTCCACATCTTGCCTCCCTGACTTTCTGACGTTACCCATCCCAACCCCTCCCAATAAGTGGAATACATTTCTTCCTCTAGTTTCCTTCACAATCCCTAGTTTGCTTCAGCTCATTTCAAGCAGCACCCTCAGAACGAAGACTTATCTGTTTCTCCCAGCTCTGAGGGACTCCTCCCATTACTTGAGCAGCCTCAGAAGCTGAGATGCAACAAAGTACAGACTGATTCTCTACTTGTGTTAATTTTAGCCTAACAATTAACACCAAGAAAAAAAGAGATTCTCTACCAGCCAGCCCCATGCCATTCATATATGGAAACAGATTACAGAAAATGGAGAAATTCTAAATGCTGTGAATAAGTTCATTTACTTTGGCAGTATACTTTCCAGGGATGTACACACAGATGATGAGGTTGACTCATGCATTGCCAGAGCCAGTTCAGTGTTTGGGAAGTTTCAAAGGAAAGTATGGAAGAGAAGAGATATTAATGACTGCCTACCAAACTGAGGGTCTACAGAGCCACTGTGCTGACGTCATTGTATGCCTGTGAAACCTGAATAGTTTGTGAAACCTGGACAGTCTACCAGCACCATGCCAAGAAAATAAATCTGTTCCACTGAAATTGACTTAGGAAGATTCAGAAGATCACCTGGCAAGATAAGGTACTAGACATTGAGGTATTCTCTCAAGCAGAACTGCAAAGCATTCAAACTCGACTGCAAAGAACACAACTCTGATAGGCTGCCCACATAGCCTGAATGCCAAATGTATCACTCCCACAAAACCCTCAGACTCTACGCCAGGACAGTGGAACTTGATGGGTGAACTTTTGACTTATTTTGCCCAGAAACAGGTCTCTGTATCAGTTTATGGTCATTTTCAAACAAATACTACTCTATAGTGCATGTATGTTATCCTTAGACTTCTACTTTCTAGTTTCCCTGCTTAGTTCAATACCTGGCACATAGTAAACACTTAATAAATGCTTTATCACTCATTCAACTTTGTATTTCACCCACCATGCAGCACTATGTGACTTACACACAATAGATATTTAATGAATGTTTAATTCAAGAAATAAAAGCAAGCAACAGGTGCAAACCCCAGGTAACAGAAATTTGGCAGTAAATGAGGAGAAAATTAAACCCATCTATATTTTAACTCACAGGTTATAATCTACTCTGATAACTTACCCACAGAGATGAGAAGATTCCTCTTCTATACTCTGAGCAAGATCACCATCTAGGATGAATAAAAAAATATAAGGAAAATATCACCTTCTCTTAAATAACACTTTTCCTATAAACAGACTTTTAAAAGTATTCATCAGTTTTTATTCCTTAGTATTTGTCAGATTAGTATGCATTTTGGTATATTCCATAAACTACTTTAAAACAGCCATACAAAATACTTGATGAGGATGAGAATTAATTTTGTTTAATTGTTTGTTTAATTTGTTAATTTGTTTAATTTGTTCATTAATTTAATTTTTTTTTTTAAGTTTCATCTTTAGAAATCCCCAAGCCATTTTTCTATTTACTTAATATATGGCTTTTTGCAAAAGCCAAAAGAAATAAGGATGATTCTGACTCCCTTGAAATTTGTTACTAATTTAGGGGTTTCCAACCCACCCAGACTACTATATTTGCTTTTAGCCAAGTGCCCACAGTCATCATCAAGAGGAGGAATCATTGTGGAGAAGCAATCTATCTTCCTCATCACCACCAGCAACAACTAATCAACTACCACCAATAGTCAGATGGGTGAAGGATCCCTAAGAATGGCAGCTCTAGAATGTTACTTGAGCTTCCAGCACAAACCTCAAGGTCATCAGCCAAGAAAGTAATTCCCAAGGAGAAGGGGGTCAGTCATCCCCACCACCTGCCAATCAACTGCCACACAAAGAACAGGCAAGTCACCTTGTTGAAGCGGTATAGCACACTGAGGGAGAAGCATGAGTTGGACAAGTCAAACCAACACCACTACCTTGACCACTATTTATTGTGAGACCCTGATGGAGACAGCCCAGGACCCTGATGCCAAAAGCCTTAGGAACAGCAATACTCCTAGCCACCATCCTGGGAATCAACCCTTGTAGATTTGCAGCATGGCAACTGTTTACAGTTGCTACAGCCACAACTACTGAAGAAAATTTTTGCAACCAAAGTGCCTGGCATTGTCAACTGGTTTAGCATCAGAAAATGATATAATGTTATCAGTGGAAATGACATTCAAGAAGAGGCATTAACATCTGCTTCACTGCTAAACTCTAAGGACCATGGAACTTTTCCATCTGAAGTGCAGCTGAAACCTTCCTTATGTGTTGTCTCCCCCATCAATTTGTATCCCCAGTGCTTAGCATATTGCTTTGCACATATTAAGCACTTAATAAATGCTTTATTCACGCATTCATCATCAAACAATGCCGAGAATAAAATCTCCACTCTCAACATACTCTCAAACCTACCAGACCATCTATAACAAAATCTTTGAGTATGAACCCGAAAATGCATACCATGGACAGTTCGCTATCAATGCATCTCTGTTGCATGTCTCCCACCTGTCAAAACGAGTCCCTTGTTCCATCTGCCCAATTTCTTCTGAGACTACTACCCTGCATACAAAATTCAAAAACTAAATCAAGATCAGAGGCCTCATCACTTCCTCTTGGACTCCCCAGCACCTAAACACCAGACCTCTTCTCAACACTCATGATCTAGACTTTCTTATGTTGCTTGCATCAGATGAGTCCAACTAGCCTCTAGAGCCCAGATACTCCCTCCCTCATCTCACTACCCTCAGTAAACCCCTCTCCCCTGTATTTTCAAGTTATCATTTTCTTCATCTTATTTTTTTGTTGGGTTTTTTTTTTTTGATTTTTGGTATGGGGAAGGCAGGGCAATTGGGGTTAAGTGAGTTGCCCAAAGTCACATGGCTAGTGTTAAGTGTCTGAGGCCGAATTTGAACTCAGGTCCTCCTAACTCCAGGGCTGGTACCCTACTCACTGTGCCACCTAGATGCCCTTTATCTTATTTTTAAAAAGAGATAAAGGGAAGTAAGGTAAATTTACATGTCATTCCAATTTAAAATTAGATCAGAAAATTTATATATGTTCACACTAGTGGCATTCTTTTACCCTTTTTTGCTATTATGAACAATATCACTGCATACAAAATTCAGATCAACAGTAATGAATTCCTGGCAGTTTACTGCTTACAAACTAGAATTTTTTAAACAACCATTTTATGGGAAGAATCAGTTTATAGCACAAATTTACCAATTATTTAATAGAAAGAATTACTGAACCTATTGGAACTACAGTATACACATGCAAGATCATATTCTTCTGTGGCTATATATGTTGGTTATATAAGGCTAATAGGGTTTACATTTTCTCCTGAGGAAAAAAACAATAGAATCGATAAAATAAAAACAGTTATCAGCAAAATTTGTCTCTCCCTCTGCCCAACCCTACATCAAGCATTGTAGACTCAGAATTTTCCATTTTTCTTAATATAGTATGTTATTTCTGAATGTACTCCAGCTACATTAACACCTTTAAATTACAATAACTTCAGCTATAACAACAGTACAAATGTGTACAATGATTATTTGGAAGTAGTTATGTGAAGGCTATCATTAAAGGGCTTGGGCTGTACTGTATCTTTAAGGAAAGGAACATGGAATTATAGACTTAAAGGGACCTCGGAGGTCCATCTAGTCTAATCTCTTCATGTTACATAAAAGGAAACTGGAACCCAGAAAAATTTAGTGACTTAAAAAAGCTCACACAGTGACGGGATATTTTATTTCATGAGATGAAGTAAAATATTGTATTTTGAAATAGTTTTACCTCAAGAAACCAGTCTGTTTCATTTTCCTGCTGTGTTTTAAGTAGAATGAATACCTTTGCACTCAGTACCATATCACTCACTCATACAAACTCTTTCCCCACCCACTACTTCTAGACACGATATTTTAAAAATACAGTAAAGGGAGACTTAATTAGAAAGAGTAATGATTACAAGAAACAGAAATTTGTGATTCTGCACTCCACACATGACAATTATGAGAGTTGCTGATGTATCAGGACCTTTATTTTGTGACCAAAACCTATAACAGAAGTTTCTCATTCTCAAATAAAGTATTACCTACTTTCAGCACAACCCTGTTTGAAGTTCATTCTGTCTCTGATTTTTTCATTTTCATTCAGCATCTTGGAAATCACTTTGTATACACTGTCCCATACTGCATGCTAAAAAGATAAACACCATAAGGAATGTCAATTTGCTGAAAACCTTTAAAAAGGTTCATTATTAAGGAATAACTCACCCATGATGCATGTTCATCAAAATATTCTTTGGATTCTCACTCATTATTGAAACACAGACCTAAAATCTTGCCCTAACTCTCCATACCCAACTATAGGTATTAAAGCAAAGACTAGATGGCTACTTGCTAGAGACGCTGTTTTGTTATTCTTGACTAGGTACAAGATAAATTAGATGACCTCAGAGGTCCTTGGAAACTGTAAGATTCTGTGAAGGAAGCTGCATTCTAATGATTTCCAACTTCAGAATTTTTCGATCTCTAGGAAATGTGGTATGTATTCAGAGCTCTGTGACACCAAGACTAGCATAGCAAGGTGTACCCTTTTTAACTCGTGATGGAAAATGCTATCCACATCTGGAAAAAGAACTATGGAGTCTGAATGCTGATGGAAGCATACTATTTTCACTTTTTTTGTTTTTTTCTTTCTAGTGGTTTTTACTTTTTGTTCTGATTCTTCTTTCACAACACAACTAATGTGGAAATATATTTAACATGACTGTACATATATAACCTGTATCAGACTGCTTGCTGTCTTGGAGAGACAAAAAGGAGGGAGAGAGAGAAATCTGGAATTCAAAATCTTAAAAAAATTAATGTTAAATTATCTTTACATGTAATTGGAAAAAATGAAATACTATTAAGTGGAAAAATTTTTTAGAGTAAAAAATAGAAAATAAGGAATCAAATTAATTCCATTATTCTCACAAAAAATATATATAAAACAAAAACATTTTGGTGAGAGCAAAAAAAAAGATGTACACTTTTCCTATGTAATATATAGTTCTTTTCTTGAACTACATCAATTATCTGTTACCATTTTTTTTCAATTTAAAATCTCTTTCACATAGTAAAAATTTGAGACACAGACCCAATGTGGTCTTCCAACCTCACCCTTCTGATTATTAAGTGCATCATAGTTTCCACAAAAAGCTGATTTCCTAGTCAAGCAATTCTTTTTTTTTTAATCTCAAAAAATTATTTCCAAACTTTTTTTTCTTTCTCATACTGGCTACCTTTGGGCATCTGCTCTTAGTACAGTCTTAAATTAACCAGTAGCTTTTACCCCTATCTAGATCTTACCTTTTTCTTCTTCTTTGTGATTTTAGCAGCCTCATTCAATGGCTTGTAGAATTCATATGCATCACTGATATTTCCTAACAAAAAGCAAATATTTTTTAAAGATGATAGAAGGAATTAGAAAATAAGGTTATCATATAACAAATCAGTGACACAATTTAGAGATTTCTAACTTTAAAGAAATAAAAACAATACAAATGCCTATAGCGATGCATCTAGGAATTCTCTTTGTATGCTATGTTTTTGTGCTTAGAAATAAAACCATTATATATTGCTTGAATGGTAAAGACTAAGAACAACAAGCAAAACATCTGCCGCTAATATCCGAGGATCTTTTAACATCAGACTCATAGACACAAGAAACTTTAAAGATTATCTAATTCTACCCCTTCACTTTACATATAAGAAAACTAAGACAAGAGCTTGAAGAGTTCTTAAAAAGACTTCATCTAGTTCAATTTCTGTTTTTTCACATAAAAACTGAGGCCAGACCTTGCTACATTTGATATATAACCTTTAAAAACAAATTGTATAAGTTTAGTTTCATATACAATCCTTCTTTTATACTGATGTTTTTGTTTGTTGATGATAAAGGTCATAAAAATCGTTAAAAAAAAGTTTAACTGAGGCAAGGGTTGGGGGAGAATGAACTTAATTTAACAAATATCTTTTGAGTATATGCAGAGCACAGGGCCAGTTGTTGGGGGATTTACAAAGTTTTAAAACAGCTTTCATACAGATTATGATCTAGGAAAAGATTACCAGGCTATAATCCAAGATGAAACTTCTACCATGTGACAGAAGTGACAATAAAGTTTCCTGCTTCTTCACATTCTTTTGTTTTTGACAATGGCAATTCAGCTGACCCTTATCTAATCAATCCCACTCTCTAGACTTCAGTTTCCTCATCTTAAATAAATTAATTCTAAAAAAATAAATTAACTTTTGTTTATTTTTAGTTTACATCATCCATTTCCATAAGATTTTGAGTGACAAATTTTCTCCCCATCTTTCCCCTACCCACCACCCCAAAACAGCAATCCCACTGTATACCCCTTCCCCCATCTGCTCTCTCCTCTATCCTCTCCCATCACCCCTCTGACTTTCTGGTAGGGCAAGATGGATCTCCCTACCCCAGTGCCTATATATCTTATTTCCCAGTTGCATGTCAATAATAATAATAAAAATAACAATAATAATAACAATGTTTTATGTGTATATATACATATATATATATATATATATATACATATATATTTTAAACATTTGGTTTTAAAACTTTAAATTCTAGATTCTTTCCCTTCCTCCCTTGTCACCCACCCCCACTGGGAAGACAAGCAATTCAATACAGGCCATATATGTGTAGTTATGCAAAACATCTCCACAATGGACATATTGGGAAAGACTGACTATATTTCCCTCCATCCTATCCGGCCCCCGACTTGTTTGAGTCTCTACTTTGTCCCTGTTCCTTTACAAAAGTGTGTGCTTTTAACAACCCTCCCCCCGAACTGGTCCTCCCCTCCATCATCCCCCCCTCTCAGCCCCTTCCCCCCTACTCTGCTGTAGGGCAATATACCCAATTAAGAGTGTA
>JAQQSV010022163.1:0-10632 GCA_028646515.1 Pseudochirops corinnae | reverse complement strand
CATAGGAGAGAATAGACCAGGGGAGGGGGGACACACTGGGATGGCTGTTTTGGGGCGGTGGGTGGGGGAAAGAGGGGGAGAAAATATGTAACTCAAAATCTTGTGGAAATGAATGGTGCAAACTATAATAAAATTTTAAAAAAAGATAGTTTTGTACCTTTGTTCCCATTTGACTAATTTTACTTTTCAGGGAGCTGTTTTCTTCCATAAAATTTTGTCCTTCCTTTTGTAAGGTGTTGACACTCCCTTGCAAACCTCTCATTTCTTTCTCAGATTTTTCTTCTACTTCTCTTATTTGATTTTTAAGTCTTTCTTGTGCTCTTCCAAGAAGACTTTTTGAGCTTGAGGGCAATTCATATTCCTCCTTTAGATTTCTGATATAGGTATATGGACAATACATTCCTGTTCTGAGTGTGTGTTTTTATCTAACCTGTTATCATAGAAGCTCTCTATTGTCAAGGTTCATTTTTGCTCCTTATTTGTGTCTCTTCTTTTTTTTTTTTTCCTCTTTTCTGTCTTTTAGAGTTGTGTTTTCCTGGTGCAGCATAGGAGGTACTGTCCCAAACTTCTTATGTTGTGGGGCCAGGGACCTGGTCTCTGACTTTTTGTGCTGGGCCTAATGTGCTCACAGCTGGAGGCTGTATGGGTTTGGCAGTTTACCATTTGCTGAGATGGGGTCCTACTGGTGGTGTCTGGTATGTGCTCATGCCAGGTGGGGTTTTTTTGCCTTTCCTCAGGGCTACATTTAAGCACATGGAGATCTGACCCCTGGAAGATGCCTGTTCACCCTGGCCTGCTTTGAAGCACCTGGAGGTCAGATAGCTGGTCGGTGCCTGGCAATCCTGGGTTGTGCTAAATGAAATGGAGGTCTGGATAGTGGATGATGCCTGCCCTCCATGCATTGCACTGAAGCATAGGCAGTCAAGCTGCAGGAGGATGCCTGCTTGTCCAGTGTCACAGTGATGCATGTGATGTTTCTTTGAACTGCTGCCAATTATTCTAATCTGCAAGAAGGTATGTGGGAGATCCTAGTGTGGGCATTTTCCTGCTCTTCCACCATGGTACTTGAGATCTCCTGTTTGTTTTCTGAGGTGTGGCTTACTGCTGGCTTGCTGAGATGATTTCTGTCCTGGACTACACTCCCCTTTTACCGGAATGATACTCACCTTTTATTTTTTTAATTGTATTCCAAGACTCCCAGACTAAAAGACTGCTGCACTTGATCTTTTGACTGGCTCCACTCTCTAGAATTCATTCTAGGATGCTATTTTATGGTTCCCTGGTTGTTTGAAGGTGAATACAGAAGAAGGACAGCAATTTGTTGCTTTATGTGCCCTCTTGGTTGCTGGAAGTCAAACCAACTGCTTACAAAGTAGAATTCATCAAATGGAAAAGGAGATACAAAAATTCTCTGAAGAAAACATTGTCTTAAAAATCCAGTTAGCCAAATAGAAAATAAGTTACAAAAACAAATTGAGGAAAACAATTCCTTAAAGTGAGAATTGGAGAAGTGAAAGATAATTGCTCTATGAAATATCAAAAATCAATGAAACAAATTCAAAAGAATGAACAAAGTGGAAGAAAATATTAAAAAAAAAACCTCCTGGGAAAAACAAATTGCTTCAAAAATAGATTTAGGAGAGACAATATCAGAATCATTGGAGTATCTGAAAGTAATAATCAAATGAAGGACCTGGACAGCATCTTTCAAGAAATTATCATTGAAAACTGCCCAGATGTCCTGGAACAAGGCAAAATAGGTATTGAAAGAATCCACCAATCATTTCAACAAAGTGATCCCAAAATAAAGACCCCAAGGAATTTTATAGCCAAATTGGAAGGCTATCAATTCAAGAAAAAAAAATACTGCAAGTGGACTGAAAGAAATAATTCAAATATCAGATAATCAAAATCAAGATCAGAAAGAATTGGCAACTGCAACAATAAAGGACTGGAGGTTATGGAACACAATATTCTGGAAAGCACTGGAGCTAGGACTACAACCAAGAATCACTTACCAGTAAAATTAAGCATAATACATCAAGAGAAAAAATGGTCATTGAAAGATAAAGAAATATTTCAAGTCTTCATAAGGAAAAGATCAGAACTAAATAAAAGATTTGGCCTCCAATATCAAAACCCAAGAGATGCATAAACAGGTAAAAGGGGAAAAGAAAATATGAAGGATTCAATAGAACCAAACTGTTTACATCCCTACATGGGAAGATGATACTTCTAACTCTTAAAATTATATCACTAACTGTACAGATAGATGGAATATATGTAGAAATAGGATATGGATATAAGGTGAATTTGAGGGAATTAAAAAAATTTTAAAATAAGGGATAAGAAAGAGGAGTACAAAGGGTGCATAAGAAAATGTGAGGTAGAATGGGGGATATTATCTTGCATGAAGAGCTGAGAAAGACCTATTACAGTGGAGGGGAAGATGGGAGGGTAGGTGATTGACATTGCTTGAACTTTACTCTCATCAGTAGTGACTGAAAGATGGAGTAATATTTACAATTAGTTGAATATAGAATCTATCTTACCTGACAGGGAAGTGGCAGGGGAGGAAATCATTAAGTGAAGGAGCTGACATAAGGGAGGGCAGATCACAGGAAGTGGTAGACAGAAGCAAAACATTGGTGAAGAAGGAAAAGGTGAAAGGAGAGAGAGCACAAACAGGAGGGATAATAGTATGGAAGGAAATACATAGGTGGTAATTATAAATGTGAATGTGAATGGAATGAACACTCCTCTAAAGTGGAAGTGAACAGCTGAGTAGATAAAACAAAAAACAGAATCCTACAATATGTTGCTTACAAGAAACACACTTAAAATAGACAGACACAGAGCAAAGGTAAGGTGCTAAAGCAGAATCTATTATGCTTCAACTGAAGGGGAAAAAAAACAGCAGTGGTAACAATCCTGATCTCAAAATAAAAGCAAAAATAGATCTAATTAAATGAGACAAGGAAGGGGGCAGTGATGTGGCACAGTGGATAGAGCACTGGCCCTGGAGTAAGGAAGCTGTGAGTTCAAATCCAGCCTCAGATACTTGACACGCTTACTAATTGTGTGACCTTGGGCAAGTCACTTCACCCCAATTGCTTGGTCTTCCCCCCTCCAGGAAAAAAAGAGATAAGGAAGGAAACTACATCTTGCTGAAAGTTACCACAGAAAATGAAGTAATAAAATTAGAAGAACAAGGAACTGTCTACTTGTCAGATTTATGGGGAGGAGAAGAATTCATGAGAAACAAGAGATAGTGAACATTATGAAATGTAGAATTGACAATTTTAATGATAGTAAATTGAAAAGTTTTTGTACAAGTGCAACCAAGATTCGAAGGGAAGCAGAAAGCTAGAAAACAATCTTTACAGCAAATGTCTGTGATAAAGGCCTTAGTTCTCAAGTACACAGAGAATTGAGTCAAATTTATGAGAAAACAAACCATTTCCCAATTGATAAATGGTTGAAGGATAGGAACAGCTTTCAAATGAAGAAATCAAAACTGTCTATAGGTATATGAAGAAGTGCTCTAAGTAACTTTTGACTAGAGAAATGCAAATTAAAACAATTCTGAAATACCACTTCACAACTATCAAATTGGCCAGTATGACAACAATAGGAAAATGATAAATGTTGGAGAGGATGTGCAAAATTGAGGAACTAATTCCCTATTGGCATAGTTGTGAACCGATTCATCCATTCTGGAGAGCAACTGGGGACTATTTTCCCCAAGGGAAACCAAATTGTTTATACCCTTTGCTACAGCAATAGTATTACTATGGTTGTATCCCAAAAGGAGCATAAGGGGGTGGGGGGCAGGGAGAGGACCTACAGATGCAAAAGTATTTATAGCAGCCTTATTCATGGTGGCAAAATATTAGAAAGTGAGGGGATTCCCATCAGTTGGGAAATGGCTGAACAATGTATGGTATATGAATGTAATGGAACACTATTGAGCAATGAGACATTATGAACAAACAGATTGCAAAACAATATCTGGAAAATTTTGAATAAATTGATGCAAAATGAAATGAGCAGAACCAGGAGAACATTGTACACAGTATCAACAACATCATGTGATGATCAGCTATGTTTGACTCAGATCTTTTCAACAACATAATGGCCCAAGACAAGTACAAAGGCCTCAGAAAAGAAAATGCTATCCATATGCAGATAAAGAACTGATAGATTCAGAATGTGTATCTAAACACATATGTTTTCATTTCTTCTTTCTCATGTTTTTTTATGTTGATCTGTTTCTTTTTTCCACAGCTGTAACAAATATGGAAATATGTTTTACATGAAAGTGCCTGTATAAATTATATCAAATTGCCTACCATTTTCAGAAGAGAGGAGGGAGGTAGAAAAATTTGAAACTCATAATCTTATGAAAATGAATGCTAAAACATTTTCTTAATATGTAATTATGGAAAATAAACTACTATTTAAATAAAAAAAGAAATGTATATGTCTAAAGAAGGGGTTACATGTGTTCCACAGTATCTTAATATTGCCAACTAGTAGGATCTAGTCCAAATTGCAGATGCTGTCTCAAAGACCTAATTTTCAAACCATCTGTGGTTTGAACCTGCAGATTTAACCCCTTGAAATTACATAGATGTTAATAATATACAGCTGTATATTGGGGTGTAGGCTGTGTTCAGGGAAGCCTAATACCTCTGGTGTGATGGCTTCCCAGCCCTTTTCAGGACTGCTTTACACCTTTGGTGTCCACCTGGTCCACCCATCTCTCACCTGTGGCTCAAAGAAGTTATAGCATGTGCAGTGGTCACACCCTGGTAAATGATTTTGGTGGACAGGCTAAATCAGGTTGAGGGTAAACAAAGATTCTCAAACTGATTGGGTAGTTAGGCAGGGGTCTACCATCAAGCACATGAAGACTTCCCCTGGTGGAATGGGTGCATGAGAACAATTTATTCCAACAGCCATGAAGGTAGCTGAAGTATCTGCTGTGGAGTGCTTAGAGCTTGCTTAGATATTGAAGACCCCAAGGTTATCCATTGCATTTTGAGTCATCACCAGTCATCTTGATTCTGTTTGCCACTGGACTCTGATGACTCTGGAGGAGAGAATGAGGCTGAGGACTTTGTGCAACTCTGCCTCACTTAAATTCAATTTAACTATGCATCAAAAGATATCACCCATGTCATTTTATCATTATGCTTATCTCAGAGGCCTGTGTCAACTGGCAAGTGATGAAGCAGCAGGCATGAATACAACGGGAGATGTATACAAAATCCTGCATATAGGTGGCCCACCCCATAGGGTCTTTTCTCACTGGAAGCAGAAGTGGGATTCAGCAACCTACTGGATATATGAGCAGTCTTTTTAGCATCACATTGCTCAAGTCCTGGTGTGAGGAAGGGGCTAGAAAAAGTGCCATAAAAACTATTTCCCCAACCTTCCCTGATAATTGTGGTATGTGAGGAAACCTACTCTGTGACTGAAACTCGAAACAAATATGTACAAAAACATCTGCAAAGATTATTCCACTCACCATCAGCACATGGAATGTGTACATACTTGTAAACAAAAAAAAATCCAGTAAAACTGGAAGACAAACAGCTCTCATTGAAAGAGAACACAGTATGTATCACATCTACATAGCAGGCATTAGTGAAACAAGGTTGGCATATGAAGGCCAGCTTATTGAAGTTGGAGCTGGATACATGTTTTTCTGGAGTGGCCACACTGAAGGGGAGCAACAGATAGCCACTGTATGTTCTGCAATCAAAACCAATCTACTTAATAAGTTGGTATGTCAACCAAAAGAAGTGAATGAGAGATTAATGACAATGTTTTTGCCACTTGTAGGAAGATGTTGTGCCATTATCTTCAGTGTCTTTGCTCCCACCATGACGGACCATGATGATGTCAATGAATAATTTTATCAAGATCTGGAGAACCTTATCATTACTGTGCCAAAGAGGACAAGCTTATAATTATATAATAATTAGTTATAATTAATGCTTGAGTAGGCTCAGACTACCAGACTTGGCAGGGAGTCCTAGGGAGGAATGGAGTTGGAGACAGCAACAGGAATGAACTCTTGTACATCTCATGACCTTCTCATCACCAACATCATCTTCTGTTTACTTAAATGCAATAAAACTTCATGGATGCACCCTCACAGGAAACATTGGCATATAATAGACTGTGTTTGTAAGGAGAAGACACAGATAGGATGAGAGAGTGGCAAAGGCAGTGTGTGGCACAGAGTGCCAGACTGATCATAGAATTATCCTTTTCAAGATAAATATTTGCATTCAACAAAAGTGGTGTTCCCTAAGCAAAATGACTATCAGAAGAATTAAGGTCAGCAAATTAGTGCTCTTCTCTGAGTGAGAATAGTTTGTTGCTAAGTTGGAGGGAAAGTTGAGTCAACACACAGTTGGCAACAGTGGAGTAGAAAAGGAGTAGACAGCTTTCTAAGATGTGGAATATAGCACTGCATTTGCTCATCTGGGTCAGAACATTCAAAAGCCAAGACTAGTTTAATGAAAATAATGGGGAAATTCAGAAGCTGTTAACTGAAAAATGAGAACTCCACAGGGTTTACCAACAGGAGAGTTCTTCCATCTTTAAGAAGATAGCATTTAATTCCATCAAAAGTAAAGTGCAATCAAAACTTTAAAAGTTGCAGGATTCTTTTCTCAGTAAGAAGGCAGATGAAATTCAGTTTTGTGCTGATAGTAACAATCCAAAGCATTTTTATGATACTCTAAAATTATGGGGATACCCCTATTTATGGGGAAAAGGCCTATGTTGCATCTCAAGTACTCAGTGCTAATGGAGTCACATTGATTAGTAGTATGGATATCATCTTAGAGAGATGGACTGAACAAATATGGTACTGATACCTAAATCAGGATGAGACAAAACAGAGAAAGAAAATTACAGACCAATTTCCCTTATGAATATCAATGCAAAAATTCTAAATAAAATATTATCAAAAAGAGTACAGCAAATCATCACAAGAATAATACACTTTGATCAGGTAGGATTTATTCCAAGAATGCAAGAGTTGTTCAATATCAGGAAAACTATTAGTATAATTGATCACATTAACAACAAAACTAGCAGAAACCATATGATTTATCTCAATAGATGCAGAAAAAGCTTTTGACAAAATACAATCCCCATTCCTATTAAAAACACTAGTAAGTATAGGAATAAGTGAAGTGTTCCTTAAAATAATATGTAGCATCTATCTAAAACCTTCAGCAAGTATTATATATAAAAGGGATAAGCTAGAAGCAATTCCAATAAGATCAGGGGTGAAACAAGGATGTCCACTATCACCCCTCTTATGTAATTTGGTACCAGAAATTTCAGCAGTAGCAATAAGAGAAGAAAAAGAAATGGAAGGATTCAAATTCAGCATAGAAGAGACTAAGCTATCACTCTTTGCAGATGATATGATGATATACTTAGAGAATCCTGGAGAATCAAGTAAAAAACTACTTGAGACAATAAACAAATTTACTAAAGTTGCAGGATATAAAATAAACTTACATAAATCCTCAACATTCCTATATGTCTCTAACAAAATCCAACAGCAAAAGATAGAAAGGGAAATTCCATTTAAAGACATTGTAGACATTACAAAATCTCTGGAAATCTACCTGTCAAAACAAATCCAGGACTTATAAGAAGACAATTACAAAACACTTCTCACACAAGTAAAATCAGATCTAACTAGTTGGAAAGACATCAATTGCTCATGGCTGGGTCGAGTTAATATAATAAAAATGACAATCTTACCTAAATTAAATTACATATTTAGTGCCATGCCAAACAAGCTACCAAAAAAAATTACTTTGTAAAGCTAGGAAAAATAGTAGCAAAATTCATCTGGTAGAACAAAGGGCCCAGAATATCAAGGCAACTAATGAAAAGAAATGCTAAGGAAAGTAGCCTAGTCATACCAGATTTTAATCTGTACTACAAAGCAGCAGTTATGAAAACTACCTGGTACTGGCTGAGGAATAGAGCAGTTGATCAATGGAATAGATTGGGTACACAAAACTCAACAGCCAATGACTATAGTAGTCCAATGTTTGATAAACCCAAAGACCCCAGTTTTTGGAATAAGAACACACTGTTTGACAAAAACTGCTGGGAAAACTGGAACATAGTATGGCAGAAATTGTGCATAGACCAATATCTAACACTGTACACCAAAATAAAGTCAAAATGGGTGCATGATCTAGGTATAAATGTTGATACTGTAAGCAATCTGGGAGAGCAAGGGATAGTTTACCTTTCAGATTTATGGAGAGGGAGAGACTTCATGATGAAACAAGAATTAGAGAGCATTACATAATGCAAAATGGATAATTTTGATTATATTTAGTTGAAAAGCTTCTGTACAAACAAAACCAATGTTACTAAGATTAAAAGGGAACTGTAAAAATTGGAAAAGAATTTTTAAAACCAGTGTCTCTGATAAAGACCCCAATTTTAAAATTTACAATGAATTGAGTCAAATTTTAAGAATACAAGTTACTCCCCAGTTGATAAATGGTCAAAGGATATAAAGAGGCAGTTTTCAGAAGAGGAAATTAATGACATCTATAAGCATATGAAAAAAAATGATCCAAATCACTAGTGATTAGAGAAATGCAAATCAAAACAACTCTGAGGCACCACATTTCACTGGCCAGACTCACTAAGATGACAAAACAGCAAAATGATAAATGCTGGAGAAGATGTGGAAAAATTGGAACACTAATGCATTGTTGGTGGACCTGTGAACTGATCCAGCCATTCTGGAGAACAATCTGGAACTATGCCCAAAGAGCTATAAATAAGTACTTCTAGTGGTATCCTAGAAGCAACACCACTTCTAGGATTATATTGAAAAGAGATCAGAGAAGTAGGAAGAAGACCCATATGTAAAAAAAAAATTTTATAGCAGCTCTTTTAGCGATGGCAAAAAATTGGAAAACAAGGGGATGCCTATCAAGTGGGGAATGGCTGAACAGGTTGTGGTACATGAATGTAATGGAAGAGTACTGTGCTATAAGAACTGAGGAGCAGGTGGACTTTATAATAACCTGGAGAGACATATAACCTGATGCTGAAAGAGAAGAGCAGAACCAGAAGAAATTTGTACACAATCACAGACACAACGTATGTGCGATGACTAACTTCAATAGACTGGGCTCCTCTCAGCAATAAAAGGTTATAGGACAACTTCAAAAGACTCATTATTGAAGGAGATATCCACATTCAGAGAAGGAAATGAGGGGTCTGAGCACAGATTGAAACAAACTATTTGCTCTGTTTCTTTTTCTTGTTTTGTTTTCTCTTTCCCACTGACCATTCCATCAGTTACGATCCTTCTTTACAACCTGACTAATGATTAATGGGAACATATTTGTAGATCCTGTATCTGAGTGCATGCCGCAATTGTGGGGAGGAGGGAGAGAGAGAGAGAGAGCAGGTGAAAATCTGAAACTCAAGGGACTGTGGAACTGAATGTTGTAAATTAAAAGTAAATAAACCTATATATATATATATATATATATATATATATATATATATATATATATATATACACACACACATATAAAGTCTAGAGAATCAACAGAAACAATAAACAAAAATGAAAAGGCAAATTCTTTCTATCTCCATTCAATTTACTCTAAAATTCTATTCATTCTATTAATCTCCTTAAGAGATTAAAGGATTAAAAAAATTAATTTTTAAATTAAAAATTAAAAAGATTAAATCTTTCTTATTCTGTAGTTAAATTTATCTAGTTCTGAGGGAGGGAGGTTGAGATCCATCACTAGCGTAGTTTAGATTTCTATTTCTTAACTTCTTTAAGAGTTTGGATGCTATTCCATTTGGTTCGTATGTGTTTAGTACTGATATGATTTCATTATCTATGGTGCCTCTCACGAAGATGTGGTCTCTTTCCTTATCTTTTCAATTAGATCTATTTTTGCTTTTGCTTTCTCTGAGATCAGGGTTGCTACCACTGCTTTTCTTTGGCTGAAGCCTAATATATTCTGCTCCAGCCCCTTACCTTTACTCTGTCAGTGAAATTATCTTCTGTGTATTTCTCTGCTTCAGGTGTGTTTCTTGTAAACAACATATTGTGGTATTATGGTTTTTAATCCAATCTTCTATTCATTTCACTTTTACAAGAGAAATTATCCATTTTCATTTAGTTGTCCCTGCTAACTGTGTTTTTCTCTCCATCCTACTTTCCCCATTTGTATTTTTCTCTCTCCTTTCCCTGTTTCCCAACTTATCAGTGTTTTGTTTGTGATCATTGCCTCTCTTAATCTGTCCTCCCTTCTATACACCCATCTTTCTTTTCTTTCCCATTTCTCTTTTGATTCCATATAAAGTAAGATAGATTTCTATAACCAACTGAATCTGTATAGTATTCCCTTTTTGAGCCAAATCCACTGAGAGTAAGGTTTAAACAATACTCACCTCCCTCCTTTCTTTCCTTCTAATGTAATAAGGCTTTGTGGTTCTTCATGTAATGTATTTTTACTATATCCTGCCTCCCCTTTCCCTCCTTGATTGTAATTTCTTTTAATCATCCCATCGAAGTCAACTTATACCCACATCCTC
>JAQQSV010022162.1:0-10632 GCA_028646515.1 Pseudochirops corinnae | reverse complement strand
CTATATAGGAGGGTTTATATATGCATACAAACACATATCTGAGTATGTGTATATATGAATACATAGAGGGCACAAGATCAATTGAATAGGAAGGGACAATATTCTAAAAGGTGAAATTGTGAGGTGGGAGAGGATTAGAATGAGAGGAGACATGGAGAGTCAGAATGGGGTTAATCATCTCGTAGAAGAGGCAAAGGATAATTGTTACAATGGAGGGGGAGAACAGGAAGGCAAAAGGGAAAGAGTCAACCTTACTCTCACTGAACTTGGCTTAGGGAAGGAATGACATAAACTCTAAACTGGGTATCTTGCTACACAGGAGAGTAGGGGGGATGGGGATGAGTGGTGGGATGATGGATGGGAGGGCAGGGTGAGGGGGAAGGTTGATGGAAGTGCACACTTCTGTAAAGGGACAGGGACAGGATAGAGAATAGAACAAGAGGGGGCGGGATAGGAAGGAGGGACATATAATCAGTCTCTCACTGTATGCCCACTGTGGAGAGGTTCTGCGTAATTTCACATGTTCATCCTGTATTTGATTGCTTGTCCTTCCAGTGGGGGTGGGTGATGAGGGAGGAAGAGAAAGAACCTACAATTTAAAGTTCTATAATCAAATGTTAAAAATATATATATGTGTGTGTACATATATGTATATACATATATATATACAATTATTATTATTATTATTATTATTATTATTAACTATATCCAACTGGAACTTAAGATACACAAGGCACTGTGGAAGGGAGATCCATCCTGCCCTACTGGAAAGTCAGAGGGGTGATGGGGGAGAACATAGGAGAGAATAGATTGCGGGGGGAGTTATACAAGAGGATGGCTGTTTTGGGGTGGTGGGTAGGGGAAAGATGGGGAGAAAATTTGTAACTCAAAATCTCGTGGAAATGAATGATGTAAACTAAAATAAATAAAAGTTTAAAAAAATTATTAAAAAATAAAAGAATTGTTAGTAAAGTACTTATTTCTTTCAAGTAAAATAAATATTTCAAATAGATAAACTTAAAGAAGAATAAGAATATTATTCTTAGCCAGTTCAGCGAAAGCACTCGCAGAAAATTACCTTACCTCTCACAGTCAGCTTCTGCCCATAACTAAACAAAATCTCCCCCTCTGAGATGGGTCTCTCGAGGGTCTCTGTCTCAGTGGTGGTGATGTAGCTTGAACTGCTTTCTTGTGTCATCTGGTCAGAACTGGGTGTGTGCACTGGAGAAGAAGCTTGTGCTTCAGCAGGGAATGATTTAAAGATGACTGGAGTGGGGACGGCTGATGGAACGGGTAAGACCAAGTTCTCAGGTTCTTCATCCCGTGCCACAGACATGACACTAAAAAACAAAAAAGCAAAGCAAAAAAAAGATACATTTTGGATACTTAGTCCAGAAATAATCTGGACAAATCTATTTTTAAAAACACGTCTATGACTAGCACTACTATTCGATCTTTTGTAAAGGCTTTTCTCCACAAAACCATCTTCATTCTTTAAAATCCAAGGGTTTAAAAGGAATTTTGTCCAAAACGAAGTCTTCACTGACTCCAATAATGTCAGTACATATAAATGTCACACCATTCACTGAGAACAATATTGAAAAAGAGTAAAAAGTCAAACTTTCCACTTACGATGCTTTTTTCTTCTTAAGGGTCTAGGGCAGCGGTTCTCAACCTTCCTGACACCACGACCCTTTAATACACACATGTGGGCATGTCTGCACGTGGGTGGACCCGCCTGCAGACCGACACAGGAGCAGGGTCTCGGTTCCTAAGACTGTCGGAAACATGTAGGCGACCCCTGTGACCCCTGTGAAAGGGTCATTCAATCCCAAGGGGTCGCGACCCACAGGTTGAGAACCTCTGATCTAATAATTTAATAGTTTCATTAAAAGTTTCATTGCTTCCTGAAATTTCTTAACGTTATATAAATTATGCTAAAGATGCAGGGACAGAGAAACCAAGAGAAAGCTACACACAAAGGTCCCCAATAATAAAATGATACCACAGAGCATTTTAAGGTTTACCAAGAGCTTTACAAATGGCATTTCATTTCATTTTCACTACTGCGAGGAAGGTGCAATTATTATCCCCGTATTTTATGTGGGTGGGTGGGGGTTGTATGTGTATGTGTAAGTAAATTGAAACAAATAAGAGGTTAAGTGACTTGCCCAGGGACACACAACTAATGAGTGTCTGAGACCAAATCTGAACTCAGGTCTTACCCCTGAGCCATCTAGCTGCCTCTACAAGTAGCAATTACAATAATGTAATAATTACATTATTATTATTATTATTATTACAGAATTGTGACTTTTCCATCATACTAATTATAATAATACACACAAAAGAAAACAATGAAATACATCAGAATCCAGATTAATGAAATGACTGATATCGATTCTAGATGATGAAGCAATTTCCCCGAGAGAGAGAGAGAGAGAGAGAGAGAGAGAGGCAGTTTAACTATAGATGCTGCTGCATACACTATCAGACACGGATAACATTAGTTTGATCTGCTTAGCTTTTTTTACTGTAAGGAAGGACTCTGTGGAAGAAGATGGATTACTGAGAAGAGCTATAAAAAAAACTTTAAAAGCATCCACAAGTTTTTTAAAAAGACAAACAAGTTAAAAACTATTTTTTATTGCTTACATAGCTGTGGGGTGAAGTGGTCCCTCCTGAACAGGATCAGGATTCTCTTCAGCCAGTGGCAAATCTTCGTTACTCCAGGGCTTGGGAAGTGGGGGACTCGGTCTCCTCCATTTTTCAGAGGAATCTTCAGAGACAGTAAGAGTTGGAGTACCCCCTAATGGGGGTGTAGCAGCAGGAGTGACTGTAGGAGTCATAATGAGAGCATTTGCAAGGAGTTTATCATTTCCTATAAATTTGAAACCAAAAGGGAAAAAAGTCAGTCAAACAGTCCACTTGACAAGGGAAAAGTATCTTGCTTGATAAAATTCCCTGACACTTTATTATAAAACATAACTGTGAGTCCTGGAAATAAGTCTTACATTTAAAGTAATTATTAAAAAAGAAACCATTCGTGTAAGTACACAGTAATTCTGAGGGGAAAAAAGAAATCATTTCATTGACTCTTATCAGAATGGAAAATTTTTAAAAAGCATCAACCAGTTTCTCACTATGAGAAAAAATCTGATATTTATTTTTAAAAGACAATTAAGAAAATAAGAGGATTGTGTATTAATCTCTAAATACAAACCCAAATTAAAATTCTCATTAATAAAATAATACTGAGGCTGATGAAAAAATACAGCATTTACCTGTTTGAGTTAATTGCTCTTTTACAGGAAACAGATCATCATGTTCTGAAACACAGGGTGAAATCTCTGGAGTTTTTATTAACAATGGTTTCTTAAGAGGAGATGGAGGAGGAGACTGAGGTGGAGTGGGCTCTGGAGTTGGCACTGGTGTATGGTGAATCGTCTAAGGTAGATTTAATACAATAGAAAGGTAAATGACACATACAACTGTAATAATACTTTAAATAGAGCACAATAGACTTGTTCCTAAGCTATAAAAAACTTGAACACAAAACCTAGGAAAGATCATGACGGCAAGGCTAACACTTGTTGTCTTCACGCCTGAGGTACTCTGGAAATTAGCCTTTTATAGAACACTGGACCTTCTGGAATGGCTCTGTATCTAGAAATAGCTTCCTCCTCTACAGATCTTTGAAGAATCATGGCAGATACAGGAGACAGGGACTATGTTTTTCTGATTTTAAAAGAAAAAAAAGGTAGAAATATTTAAAAACTATAAACTAATTAGCTTGATGTATACTCTTGGGAAAATTCCAAATGACTAAAAACATGGTTTCTAAGCACTCAAAAAAGTAATCACTAGGAGTCAAGACAGGTTCCCTAAGAACAAGTCGTGCTTGACTAATCTCACTTCTTTTCCTGACAGCATTAACAGATTAATAAATGAGAGCATCTGAGATATAACAAAGATTTCAAGCACAGAAAATGAGAAAGTCTCTCCCAATATTCTTATGAACAATAAGGAGCAACATAAACTTAAAGTGAGATAACATAGTAAAGTAAATTTATAAATGGCTGAATGGCCACACCCAAACAGTATCAATTAATGATGGATGTCACGCTCGAGGAGGTCTCTGATGTAGAGGTGCAGGCTCTGTCCTTGATTTTCTTTTGTTCAACATTCTTATTAGTGACTTGCATGGAGACAAAGAGAGCACGTTAACCAAACCTACAGCTGAATGCAAACCGTAGGGGAGAATTAACATATTTGATAACAAAAATCACGATCAGAGTATCAAGATCCACTGGCTAGAATGATGGGACAGTAAATACCAAACCTAGAGAAACCTTTGCTAAACAAAAGGGAAAAAAACCATAAACAGTCCAAAATGGGTAAACAGGCAAACACAGATGAATCAGTAAAATAGTGTCTCATCATTCTCTAAGACATGAAATACAAGAAAGGACAACTGTGTTCAAGTTATCTGAAGACTGTGAACCACTTAAAACTTCAGAACAGCAGCGTTCACCGCATCTAGCTGAACAAAACACATCCCCTTCACTCACTCACTGAGGATGTATGTCTGGGATCTGAGCATGAGTCTGTCTGGAGAGGCTGTTCAACGAAACTGGTCACAGAATGAATTATTTTGCCAACAGAAAAATCTCAGGCAGTCTAAGGTCTTTAAATTAACTCTAATAAAGAGTCACGACTCTCTATATTAACTGCCTACGTTAAAAAAAAAAACCATAGCCTTTAACGGGTGGTTCTTTATGGAAAGTCCAAAGTGAAATGACCAGATGTACTTCTTTCTTAGTTTTGAAACTCAGAAAAGAGGCCAAAGATTTTTAGGAGTGAATGCAGTCAAGTGAGTCTTAACGTTTTCAGATCTCTTCAGTCTCAAACTGAGACACGGTATTAAGAAGCCTATCACTAGTTTAAAAAAAAAAGAGCCAGCAAATCATGATGACAAAATAAAATTCCCAAGATCTCCCTTCTGGGCACAACGAGTCTGCATAATGCTGATCAGAGCAGCTCATTCTATTGATTCTAACTTCTAACCGACAAATTTAAGCCTAAAGTTCCCCTGGGATTTAAGAATTAAAAAACTGTTCTAAATGTGTCTGTGTGATGTTAACGTTGATGTAATGTTAATAATAATATAATAAAATAATGTAATGCTAACATAAATCTTGTAATGGGTTGAAGACTGCATAGTCCTAGAGCTTTCAGAAGATTCACACACATTTACCCACAGAAGGCAGTTCAGCTCCAGACTGCCATCTTAAAATGGTCTCATTAAGCACAATAAGAAGAGGCCTGTGCCCCAGGTGCCTCCCCTTGCCTCCGTAACATCAAATCGTCACTCTCTTAGGGGTCCAGGAAGGCGTCATCCATCCACTGAAGCTAAACCAATGAACACGCCCCTGATGTGCATGCAGCGGGTACAACTGGACTTGGAATCAAGAAGACCACCATTCAAAGCCTGCCTCAGACAGTTATGAGCACTGACCCTGGGCAGCCCACTGTACCTCTGTTTGCCTCAGTTTCTCCAACTGTACAATGGAGATAAGAATAATAACACCTACCTTGGAGGGTAGTTGTGAGGCTCAAAAGAGATAATATTTGTAAAAAAAAACATTAGCACAGGGCCTGGCACATGGGAAGTGAAATAAAAATGCTTATTCCCTTTCCCTCCCTTTCTCTGAAACTACAACCAAAAGATATTTGAATTTAGATATTCAAGAAAAGTCTGGAACCAACTATTCTCACTCACATAATGCTTTCTCTACCTTCTGCTTCAGTCTCTTGAGGAGACATTGTTTCCCTAGATAGCCAGTTGATTTAATGAAACTTTGGGCAATCTGACATGTCAAAATACAGAAAGATTTTTATTCAACAATAAATCTGCTGCTTACAGCAGTTTTTTAAAAGTTTTTTAAAATATTTCTAAGGGCAGCCAAGTGGTGCAGTGAATAGAGCACTGGCCCCGGAGTCAGCAGGACCTGAGATCAAATCCGACTTCTGACACTTGACACTTAACTGGCTGTGTGACCTTGGGCAAGTCACTTAACCCTATATGCCTTGCCTTCCCCCTCTAAAAAAAAATTTCCAACACTATTTTCACACCATTCTGAAAAAAAATATTTCAGAATCACACTTATCTGAGGCTGGCAAAGGTCTTCTAGAGAAGAATAGAATTCACTTTAAATGAATTGAAAAATAATTAAGTATTCGCTATGTGCCTAAGCTCTAGAGATACAAACAGAAAAGCAAGGTTCTTGCCCTTAAAAAGCTCAGACTCTAATGGGGGAACCAAATGCATAGGGGATGGGTAGCTAGGAAAGGGTAATTTGACACAAAAAGTCAGAGAGACGGTTGGTAGAATAATGAGGGAGTCACTGACAAGCCTATTCCAGAAGTAATGGTCGTGTTGATTTGATGGTGAAAAGAAGAAAAAGGCTGGCAGTCTCTGGAGATATGGATTGGAGGCTGTAGGAAAAGCCGTCTAAGGAACACTTTGCCATCTGGCTGCCTCTTAAACTTTATCTCATTAACACCGAAAAAAAGATTTCATGAGTAAGTTGATTCGTTCCATGGCTACTAGATAAAATATTCAATACAGCAAGAGCATTGAAGCATAATTCTTAATTTTGCTTATTCCTGGTATCACGTTCAACCCAAATTTAAAATTTCAATCAATTTAATTTTTTTTAACAATCCAAGCCGAAATGATTTACACTTGGCAACAAGAATCTGATCTGAACATTGTAAAGCAGAGGGTGGGAATATTTATTTAAACTTCTGCCACTTTAATACTCTGTAACAGAAATTCTTCTTACCGGTAAGTGGGTCACACTGGCAGGAACATTTGCAGGAAGAGGAGGAATGCCTTTTTTCATTTCCCTGTTACCCAGCATGATGGCAATAATCTCTTCAAGAGCTTCATTCACAAAAAGATTAATCAGGTCTGAATTCACAGGCACACCTGCATCAACAACGAGGCGAAATCCTGTACCAGCTGATGCTTCAACTGGACCTTAAAACATTTGAGAAAAGTAGATATGTGTCAGAACTTGATCAGAATCAATATTTTAACTTTTAAAACATCAGAAAGGCTTGCAGGGAAAAACGGAGGCAAATATGAAAATACAGACATATTTTATGTTTTGAGTACAATTTATTAAGATAACTGACAAACTGGACCACATTACTAACTCAAATGGAAATGGGGGGAAAATGCATGGATGTGATCCCATTCCTACTACTATGGCTTTTAGAAATACAGAAGGCTTTGCACCTACCCTTGCATTATAGTCAGTAAAAACTAATGCATCTGAATGAACTCTTTCAAATACATTTTGCAAGAAAAGCTACCCACACTACAATTGTTAGCTAAAGGTACACAGGGACAACGGGAATTTGGGGAGGAGGGAGTTGCTTTATGAATACAAATGCGAACTTTAAGCCATCATTCTTGGATTCAGAGACTATATGAACTACTCTGTAGGCAGAAATGTTCTACTCCTATCATCATGCATCTTAAGAAAATGTGGAAAAGACACAGATTTCATCTAGAGGTATCATGTGACCTTCTTTCTTGTAATGAAATAATTTTGAAATTATGGTGAAACGTGTGATCTAGGTATTTAATAAAAGGGACCCAAAAACAGAGGGCAGTCATTTTAAAGAAACCAAATCATCCATATAAAAATTAACTTATTCTTAGTCACTGATCATGGCAGAAGGAAAGCAGGGATTTTCATAAACTATACGAAGATACATTTCCTCGACTTGAAGATTAGCTCTAACTAAACACTAATATCCAGAGTTCCCTACAGTGTGTTGTGGGTCTCCTAGGAAGATACATGTGTAAGGGTGGAAGAAGGGAAAAATCAACTTCCCTTAGCATTTACTCAAGTCACAAAAGAAATGGTTAGAACTTTGAATACCAATGACGAAGCTGTAACAAATACTAAGTCTATGCGATCCTAAAGCACTATGCAAGGACCATCCATCAGAAAACATTCATTTTCTTATCTACACTGAAACATTTTTGTGGTAGCAGAAATGGAATCAAACAAACATGCCTTTTTATTGGGGAGAATTTGAATAGACCCTGATGTGAATTTCAAGAACTACTATGCCACAAAAAATAGGGACTATAAGGAATTCAGAGAAATTTGGAAAGACAATGAAATGTCACAGACTCAAAGAGGGCCCAGAAAACAAAAATACACACAGTATTGTGTATTTTTGACCATAATGACCACAATAATGTAAAATGTGACTAAAAGAAATTAGAAGGTGGATTAATGTAATGATCTTTATTTTGGAGCACTGAAAGGAAACATACTGCCCCTCTCCTTATATACAAGATGATATATATGTGTACACAGATGTATATAGATAGACAGATAGAGATAGAGATAGACAGACACCCTGACAAACACGTGCAATACGTCGGTTTGTGTCATCACAATGGTGAGGAGGGTGTGTCAGAAAAGCGCATTAAGATGAAAAACAAAAAACATCAACAGAGCCTTCTGACGACTTCTCTATTTTCCCAGCACCCTGAGCACAAGCACAAGCCCAGCCGAGCAGCAGGCACTCACCAACATCCGAGGCAGAGGCTTCACTCCCTTCACTTGCTGACGCACTGACCTTAGGTGCTGCCTGTTGCTGGAACGGAAGCACCCTTGTGATAATTCTTGACATTATTTCTTGTTCTACCCTAGAAACAAAAGTGAATGGCTTTTATAAAATGGAAATCTATGCATATGATGGACATACTGCTTTGACATTTTCAAACATTCCTTTACTCAAGGACTACACATGTGATAAGTTAAAGTGATACCTGTTCCAGAAAGTGATAAGGTTAAAAAAGATATGCTAATTTAGTCATCTTAAAGAAAGAACGCCAAAAGAATCATCACAGTAATATAAGAGCTTGCTTAAAGTCACTTTAGAAACTGGGAAATTTTAATAAAACTCTTTAGTTCAGAAGAAAAAAAGGGTCAATAAACATGTTGAGCAAAGGATGCCATAACAATATTTAAGCTGTTGAACAGCACACAGAATCAGAGAACAAGAGCTGGAAAGAACCTGAAGCAATTGCTGGAGCTGTGCTCTGCCTTCAGGCATGCGGTAACCGTCTAAAGAACCCAAGAGTTATAACAAGTTTGTTCTTTTTCCAAGGTCGTTAGCGTAACTACGCTCACACACGACAGCAGTAAACATCCACACCGCACCAGCAGATTTGTTTGCAAAGCGCTTTACATTTGGAAATGGGCTGAGACAGAGCCCTTTGCCTGGGATCAGAGGGTCCATTTCAAGGGCACATCTGAACCCAAGTCCCTCTCGACTTCAAGCTGAGTGAGTCCTTACACTACTACACACCAAGCTGCTCCTCAAAATACAGACTCCAAAGTCACCCAGACACTAGAGAACATCTCTTTTTAAAGGCTTTATTATAATACCAAGGGAAAAAATACTTTTGCCATTATAATGACAATAGATTCAAATTAACAAGTTTGGAGACACTCCCTGCCATTTTTAACAAAAAAATACAATCAAATAAGCCCTTCAATCCTACATCACACAGTGACCAGCACTGTTTTTACTACCATTACCTTGATTATCATTACCTTTTTAATAGGTAAAAGGAAGAAAATTAAGCATGGCAAAGGAAGTCTCATTTTCCTGTTATATTTAATATTATCACTTTATTAATATCAGCATCAATGTAAATTTACCAATTAATAAGGCTATTTTCTAGAGCCTCCTTTTTCTCAATCACTTTCTCCAGAACATCAGCAGCAGGCTGAGCAGCAGACACAACTGGTGGGAACGGAGGATCACTATAATTTTGAAAAGTAACTTTAGCATTCTGGTTAAACTCAAGGACCGGTTCAGGGAAATCCACAATCTCATCACTTTTTTCTTCATCCTAAAAGTAACGGAAAAAGCATACAGTCATTCTTCCACATAGCATTTATGTGTGAGGTATCATGTTAGAGAAGTAAGTCTTTTGGATATGACATGATTTAGATTTCATACACTGAAGGGCAACAGAGTGAGTGGAAGGAGAGCTGGCTTAGAAGCCAAGAGATCTCTGTTCAAGTTCTACCTCTGACCCCGACTGACTGTAGCCCTGAGCAAGTCACTTGGCCTCCCACGGCTCAAGGCAGCGTTCTCAGAGTCCAGGCTGAAGAGAAAGTGCCAGCTCGTATCGGCTGAAGGAGCTTCCTCTTTCGGGGTTCCCTATACTAATGAGGTAACAGGCCCAGGCCCTGGTTCTTTTCTTTATTCTATACGTCAGTCTTAACAATTAAACTGTCACTGAGTCAGACAGGAAAAGTAGCAACTTAGAGCCGTCAAAGATAAAGGAATATTTACTCAAGTAATTATTCCACTCATATATGCACGAGAAGACAGTCAGATTAAAAAATTTTTGTTATCGAACGGCCTGGAATATGATACTCCAGAGATCAAGGGAGCTTGGATTAAAACCAACAATCACCTACCCAGCAAAACTGAGCATAGTCTTCCAGGGGAAAATATGGTCATTCAATGAGGTGGAGGACTTTCAAACATTCCTGCTGAAAAAACCAGAACTGAAAAGAA
>JAQQSV010022161.1:0-10632 GCA_028646515.1 Pseudochirops corinnae | reverse complement strand
AATAGAAGGCAATGTGAAATATCTCCTTGAAAAAACCACTAACCTGGAAAAGAGATCCAGAAGAGAGAATTTAAAAATTATCGGACTACCTGAAAGCTATGATCAAACAAAGAACTTAGAAAGCATCCTTCAAGAAATTGTCAAGGAAAATTGCCCTGATATTTTAGAAACAGAGGGCAAAATAGAACTTGAAAGAATTCATCCATTGCCTCTTGAAAATGACCCCCAAAAGAAAACTCCTAGGAATATTATAGCCAGGTTCCGAAGTCCCCAGATCAAGGAGAAAATATTACAAGCTGCCAAGAAGAAACAGTTTGAATACTGTGGAAACACAATTAGCATAACCCAGGATCTAGCAGCTTCTACATTAAGGGATCAGAGGGCCTGGAATATGATATTCCAGAGAGAACAAGAGACCTAGGATGAAAACCAAGAATCACGTACCCAGCAAAATTGAGCATGGTGTTTCAGGGGAAAATATGGTCATTCAATGAGGTGAAGGACTTTCATCATTCTTGCTGAAAAAACCAGAACTGAAAAGAAAGTTTGACACTCAAATTCAAGAAACATGAGAAGGTAAACATGGGAAAAAAAATCATAAGGAACTTATCAAAGTTAAACTATTTACATGCCAACATGAAAAAGTGGTAATTTTAACTTATGAAACTTTTTCTCAGTATGAGGATAGGTGAAGGAAATACAAATGTATATATACATGTACATGCACATATGTTTATATTGGAGGATTTATATATGTGTACAAACACATATCTGAGTATATGTATATATGAGTACATAGAGGGCACAAGATCAATTGAATAGGAAGGGACAATACTCTAAAAGGTGAAATTCTGAGGTGGGATTAGATTAGAATGAGAGGAGACAGGGAAAGATGGAATGGGGTTAATCATCTCATAAAAGAGGCAAAGGATAATTGTTACAGTGGAGGGGAAGAACAAGAAGGCAAAAGGGAAAGGGTCTACCTTACTCTCATTGAGCTTGGCTTAGGGAAGAAATGCCATAAACTCTAAACAGGGTATCTTGCCACACAGGAGAGTAGGGGGGATGGGGATGAGAGGCGGGATGATGGAGGGGAGGGCAGGTCGGGGGGGAGGGTTGATGGAAGTACATACTTCTGTAAAGGGACAGAGACAGGGTAGAGAATAGAACAAGGTGGGGCAGGATAGGAAGGAGGGACAAATAATCAGTCTCTCACAATATGCCCACTGTGCAGAGGTTCTGCATAATTATACATGTACAGTCTGTATTTAATTGCTTTTCTTGCCAGTGGGGGTGGGTGATGAGGGAGGAAGGGAAAGAATCTAGAATTTAAAGTTCTATAATCAAATGTTAAAATAAATGTGTGTGTGTATAAAATTATTATTAACTACATGCAACTGGGAATTAAGATACACAGGCACTGTGGTAGGGAGATCCATCCTGCCCTACCAGAAAGTCAGAGGGGCGAGGGGCAAGACATAGGAGAGAGCAGATTGGGGGAGTGGGTTATACAGTGGGATGGCTGTTTTGAGGTGTTGGGTAGGTGAAAGTTGGGGAGAAAATTTGTAACTCCAAATCTTGTGGAAATGAATGATGTAAACAAGAAAATAAATAAATTAATTTTAAAAAAAGAAAAGAATGAATAACAAAAAATGCTAAATGTACTTATTCATAAATTCACTATTGTAAAAATCAGCATGAAGTTTGTGTGCCCTATGTAGACCTAACATGTTATCACAAATTATTTGACTTAGAGAAATTTGGTGGTCAACCATCATAAAAGAAGTAAGTGATCATTGAGTTACACATCATTTCTGATGGAAATGATTTTAGAATTTAAAATAAATTGAATTCCTATTTTTAGTACCTTATGCATCTATTTGGGGCAAAAAATTTCCACTGAATTCAAAGAAACTTTGTGAGTAAAATATACATTTTTGAGGAGAAAATGATGAAAATTTATTCTTTAGTTAGATTCAACTAAATTCATATTCCTTTTCTTAATGTGACTATATTATGTGGCTACCCCTGAAACAAAAAAAAAAGCACATAATGATACTCAAGATGAGCTTTCATTTTTTCTTATTTTAATAGATATATAATTATATGTATTTGTATTTTTTAATCATTTCATCTTCTTTCAGAAGATAATTAACGAAAGCTTTGTTTGACTAAAATACACATATGAAAACATAAGTGGAAAATACAAAAGACACAGTTCATGAACAGCAAGTTATGACATTGATACTGCATTAAGTAAAACATTTTAACAAAAGTTCTTCTTTTCAATTTTGAGATTACATAGAAAGTACTGTTTTCCACAATTTTTTTACATCATTCACTTAACAGTTTTGAGACTAAGACTATAATCTGTTCATAGATCCTTTAAATATTTAGTTATCTATTATAATGCTAATGTAACTTTCAAAAGTAAGGGCTTTGTTTTAATCATCTCAGCTGTCTTAGGCTTATATATGTATATGTGTTTGCGTGTGTGTGTGTGTGTGTGTACACAAACACATTTGTTTTTCTTATACCAATACAATGTATATCTATATATATATAATATATATTATATATGTGTGTGTGTATATGCATATATATGTATCTCATAGATATTGCACATATATGTGATATATTATGTGTATATTTCTCCCCCCCCCACATACACATATCAACTTAACCCAAATAAATAAATGGATACAAATGAATAAAATTCTCATAGCAAATATGCATAGAAAAGCAAAGCATATTTCCTCAGTGGTCACATGCATTCTGCATTCTGAGTCTGTCACTTCTCTGTCAGGAGGCAGTAGCATACTTCATCATGATTTGACATTGGATTGATGAGTTCTCAAATTTGTCAAAGTTGTTTGTCTTTATAATGTTACTGTATAAATTTTTAATCTTGTTCTCTGCTTCACTTCATACAGGCTTTCAGTTTTCTTTGAAATGATCCATTGAGTCATTTCTTATAATACTGCAACATTCCATTACAATCACATACCATAAGTTGTTCAGTCATTAATCAGTAGATGAGTTCCCCTTTAGTCTCCAATTTTTCAACTACAAAAATAAATAAACATTTGTGTGTACATTTATGTAATATATGCATGCATGCAATATATGCATAATTTAGTGACTTTGGTTATTTTTCCAAGTTGCTTTTCACAATGGATGTATCAATAATGCTCAAGTAATAATGAATGAATATGTTTTCCTGTAATTCTTCCACCAAAATCCACTTTTTCTCTCCTGCCACATGAGAAAGTTTTATATATGTGTATGTGTGTGTGTATTTTTTCTCCCTCCCTTAATATGCTGTTTCTCTTATTGTACTCTTTTCTCTCTCCCATTTCGTAACTGAGGAAAAAGTATTTTCATATCAATCTTCATGTATATTCTTCCCATGAGAGTGAGGATCAAGTGTCACCTCCTTCCCCACCCTTTCCTCTTTGCTTGAATTGACTTGTACTTGCATACTCTATTATGGGAAAATTTTCCTCATCTTTCTTCTTCCTTTCCTCCCTAGTGTATTCCTTTTCTCCTCCATTTGAATTCTTCTGTTAAGATTGTAAAATTATTATAAAATTTCTTTCTTGGTCTCTGTCTAATTCGAAAGCCTCTGTGACCCCCAATGATGATAATTTTTGAATCAACACATATCATTGTTCCATATTAGAATATAAATAGTTCGTCCTTGCTTAGCCCCTTATGATTGGTTGTTTGTTTTTACTTTTTGTGTTTCTCTTGGCTCATGTTTGTATTTGAAAATTTTTACACAGCTCTGGGCCTTTTGCTAGGAATGCTTGGAAATAACTATCAGTCAGCTGAAAAATTCTGATGGTTGAGACTGATTTGACTCTAGGGCTCCCTCTTTGGTTTGGGTTTCCTGCTCTAAGGTCTTTTAGTGTTAGATCTGAGACCTCTTGCTGTGGGTCATATTCTCATTCCTTTCAGTTTCTATGACAGAATTGTCCATGAAGACATCACTAGCCAGATAGCCTCAGTGTTAAAAGATGTGTCCATCTTTACCATCACTGACTAGACTGGAAAATGACTCGATGTAATTTTTTCTTAAACTTCCTGAATATTATCTCATTTGGTGCATTTTATTGATTGTTATGGATGACTCGTTGAATAGTGGTATGCTGTAATCTTTTCCATCTTGGCTCTACCCTAAAAATCTATTGACATTAAAGTTGTGATAATTTTAATTTTCTGGACTTTGAGGTAAATCATTCACTTACTGAGTCATAGTGATATGTCATCTGGAAAATTTTTGTTGAATTCAGGATTATAAGTATAATGACATTGATAGATAGTTTTTATATAACTCATTAGAACCTTTTTACATTGTTTAGAATGTTTTGTAGACGGCTTACAGATGATCCCATTTTAAGGTGACATTTGATTGTTCATATTAAGCCCTAGAGTATTACAGGGCTCCCCTGTGAGATCCATTATTACTTAGAAGAGTTCAGCCTTACAATCCTTAGAGGAAAGAATAAGATACCACATGATGAGCCAATGTGCTACATACTATATTCACTTCCAAAAAAATAAAACATAAAAAGGATTTAGTGGAAGACTTCCATCATTTTGGTTAGCTTCCTAGTAGAGAATCAATGGGAGTACATGGGCAAGAATTAAACAGAAGGATGCATGAGTTATCAGTGTAATATATGCATCAGTGAAATGGTGTATTCATTGAAATAGTAAAGTATTGAAGAACTGCAGTTCAGCATAAAACTTAATTTGATATGTTATCATTGCCTAGGGAAAAATTTGGCTTCTCAAACCCTATGGCAGAGGAGTAAAGGAGGTCCTTATGGGCTAGAAACTTTTAGATTTACTTGGTAAGAGAAAATCTATCTTTTTCAAGTTTAATGAAGATACTCATTGATAGAAGATTGACTCTCAGCTAATGATTTTTTGTTTTATTTTGTTTCAGACTCAGCAAATCATATGCAATATATTAAAGTATAGAGAAATTGTTATCTTTGTGCTTATCAGAAATATAACAACTAGTGAAATATTTTGATTTTAAAGTATTTCAAACTATGTATTTTAAAAGTTTGAATTCCATTTAAATGAAAGAAGATACATTTAAAATGCTGATTTGTGCCTTTTAAACCATTTAATCATAATCATTTTGCATTGTACTGATGCACCCATTTATTTATTTAATATATGACTATAAAAGAAATAGTTGCAACTAAAAGAGTCTTGTTAAGATAACCTAGAACTCACTGTATCCTGGAATCAATATTCCCTGGATCTCTGCTTCTTGTAGACTCATAATTAGATCATGGTAACTGAGAATAACCAGATCTTTGAGGCATATTTGTTCTGTTTTGGTCATTTGTTGGAGACAAATTCTAGGTATCAGACTTAAATACTCATCTGGAACTAAAAGACAAGTAAATTGTATCTGCCTTTGTTCTCTAGTATCAAAGTAGAAATGCTATACCAAGGGTTGTGTGGGGGGGGGTAGGGGTGGGGGTGGGGATAAGTCCATGATTGAAGCAGTTTCTAGTACATGTAAACATAAACCTGAAATTATTTGCCAAAGGAATTTGATAACACAATTGCTTTCATGAAAAAATGATATAAAGTTGGAAAATATGTATGTAGGTTATAAACAAAAAAGTTAAATTGTGTGTAAAAGCATATATAAACACATATGCATTCATACTATATATGTGTGTGAACACATATCATATATAGGGCTCCACACCAAGACTTTTGCGATACCATGCACATGTTAATTACTATGCATATGTATGTATGATTGTTGTCTGTTAGAATGTATGTGTATATCTGTGCCTATACATATTTATATGTTAAATATAAATATGCATACACATTTATACACAAAATTTTAGAGCTATCTGCCTCCCTCTCTATCTTCTTTCCTCTCTTCCTTATACATACATGCACATCTAATATACATATAGACAAATCATATATATGTGTGTGTATGTATATGACTGATGTGAATAGACACATATGCGTATATCTGTGTATATATACATCTGCATACATACCCCGCATGTGCATATATTTTACAACTATAGGGCTCCCACATTAGAAGCATAGAAAAGTAGAGCCTTGAGTACATTGAGTCAAAAGTTGGTTGCATTAATCTGGGGCATCTTCACCCCTGTCTTCTCTAGGATAAAACCACTTAATCAGTTGATCAGTAAGAATTTTTAAGTCCTAATTATTTGTCACTAGTACTATGTTGGGTGCTGAAGATACTATAAAAAGAAGGAAATAATCCCTACTCATGAGGACTTTATATTTACTGGGATAACTAGATGATCTGTAAAGTTCTTTTCAACTTTTGACTGTTATGATATGATGAGTGAATTTTTCATCTCCCTTCTTAATGGTCTGTAAGCCTTGAAGATAAAACTTCTTATCTCCCATGGTATAGCTATGAAAAATGAGAGAAGAGCCACATGGAAGCACACACTTAAGCAACTACTTAAAATATACCGTCTTCTGAAAAGAGCGAAACTTAATATCTTAAGTTATTCACCTTCACCTGAGTAGGGCCTAACATGACTAAGCACGAAGATGATTCAAATATCTTCTAAACCCTTAGACAATTTAGAAGTAGTTTTTTTAGAAAGAACATTCAGCTATATAGGAAGGTATTACAAAGAGCATCTAGATAAAATGTTAGCCATTCTATCTCACTTAAATCAATAACATTTAAATTCTTTGCAGCAGAGCTAAAAAGTTAAGCTCTAAAGAAGTGGTGCATTCAGTGACAAGTACCAAAAATATCTTTCTTTAGGTTAAATTCTATACAATTGAGATGACTAACATGTACATTAATGTTTTAAAAACATGCAAGTACATTGAAGAGAGAGAGAAAGAGAGACTATTGATAGAGATTGCTGATATAGATGTAGACTTTGTAAAGTTATTAGTCTGATAGTCTGACTTGTATGACCAGCTTTTGTTGGAAAATTGGAAAATTCAGGAATCATTTGCTTGGTTAGTTGATATGAAGAGGTCATTAGAGTACCATAATAATAAACTATATACCATTATTAATCTTTTATTTCTGTATGCATTATTTTATTTTGTTTGCTATATTGGATAATTTTGATGCTTTAAGATAACAATGGCTTGGTTTCAAGAGCTATAGATTTAAAAAATTATTTTTTTTGTTATCTTAACATGGTAAACATGAAATTCTACAACTATTTACACTTAATATGGTATACTGAATCTTACTTCAATTCCTCAAGCATGTGGATTTTCTGTGTGTGGTTGTTGCCTTTTCCAATGCACATGATAAACACCACAAGTCTTATCCAACATTTCATAAATTTTTGCGTCCAAGAGAATAAGTCATTTGATGGCTATTCTTTTGAACTGCTCTGAACTTGGCCAGAATGCTTCTCAAACAATGAAAATATAGCTGGTAGCCATACCTGAAATTCAGCTGTTTTAATGTGGTGGTATGTCAGAATTTCTACTCACCATCTTCCCACACCAAAATGAGACACTCAAGTTGTTCATCTGTCGTTATCCTTCTGTTGCAATGTATGCCCGAGAATTTCTCTTCTATTCAGTCATGCAAATTCTTGAAGATATTCTTATGTTATTTCTCTTGTGAGATTATTGATTACATGATGAATCTACTTAAAGTCCCCCATCCATTTCCTTTGGGTCACCTGAAAATATGATTCTTCTGAGAAAAAAATTTCTTTTTAATTTGAAGCATATAATATTGAGAGAATACTGGTGTTAAAAATGAATTTTTAAATCAGGAAACAACTTAGGATCATTGGAACATATCCCCTATTTAATCTGTCTTAATTACCTCTTCCTAATCAATTGTGGGTCCAATTCATCATCTTCCTACAGTGTCTAATCAATCTTAGTAGGCAAACTTTAAAATAACTGATAGCTATCAAAAATGGTCCCCTTTCCATTTGTTAACAGCACTTTTCACAAAATTGCTTCAGTGCACTTTAGCCATCTCTTTTGCATTTGCTCAGACCAATTATAATATTACCTCAAGAGTCCATGGTAATGATTTAGTCCATCATCTGAGAGTAGTTGATGAGAACATGAAAACAACTCAGCCATATAATAAAGGCCTAAAGTAATGCAAAGCTATTGACATCCATCATGTAAATATTTTTTTCATTACACTTGAAACACTTTAAGTCAGTGGACTATAAGGAAAATGAAGTCAAGTGACATGTGCGACTCTTATTTTCCCAAATGCATTTAGACTTTCTATCAATTCTGACATTGTGAAGATAATAAATTATTTTAAAAACAAACAAGCAACAACAGCAACATAAAAACAAAAGAAATTAATATTTAAAGCTTTTTCATGTTATAGTAATCCAAATATGCTTAGCTTATGATGAGGCTTTAGGTCATGCATTTATTTTGTTATTTGGATGTGAATTTCTTCATGGGATTATTATCTTTCTAATTCTGCATTATTCATAAATTTTGCTTCTATTTCTGTGTTTCTTGTACCTATTTCTTGATAACTTTTTTACTTAATTTTCTTCTTCATTCTGGAGTAGTATGGGAAAAAGAGCGTTTTAAAAATAGAAAAGATCACTATTTATTGACAGCTCCAAAACTGCCAAGTATGTATTTTGTATATACTTTGGATATACTTATGTGTACATATTTTATGTCCTCTCATACAGTGTCAATTACCTGACAAAATATCAAAATTCTACCATCTTTCACTTTCCCATAACCTTGTTCACTCTGGAATTATTTTCTCACCAGCAAAATAGAGTTAATGATATAATGATATCTACAGTAATCTATGTACATTGCTGTCCACATAGAAAACATTTTGATAATAAACTGACACATTATTTAATAATACTAATTTTTGGTCAGTTTGTGTTTTTTCTTGTCACTATACTACTAGGGGCTTCTTATATAACATATTATTTTAAAATAATTGGTTTTATTAAATTAATCTTTAGTTTATAGATTCTGGTAAATGAAGTAATAGTGAATCTCAATCACAAAATGACTGTTTAAAAAGTTTTTGTTTTATTTTGTTTTAAAGTTAGAAGAAAATGAGTTCTTGCTATTTTAGAGAAAAAAAATCTGATTTAGATTAATGAAAATTAAACCACTAAGAAACAAAAAAAAGAATATAATTTTAGACCAGTGTTAATGCCTGAATCAAAATGGGCACAGGCTTAACAGAAGAATGTGGAATTATTGGACATGAACCAGGCAGGTTTTGTCGTAGCCGTTCCCATTTATTGATCAGAGAACAGGGTTTATATAGTGAATCCAAAGCAATTATCTCTTAGGTTCCTATGAGAGAATGTTTAATGTCTTGTTCATTTACATACATCTGTATGTTTTAATATCCTTGTTCCCTTGTATGCATCTGTGTCTGAGTCACTGTTCGGTTATCACATCCTAGACTCCTGAAAGTCAGGAAGAGATTGTAGCCAATCTTAAGACATAATATAGCCTTCACAAGGAGCTGTCTTGGGAGAAATCCTGGACCAGACTCTTCCCATGTATGGACCGGATCAGAAATTGGCCCTCAACACAATGTTGCTATGAATCACCTTTCCTTTTGAATTTGTTGTAGTAAAATTTTGATTAATAGTGGTCCTAGAAATCCACTCCACCTTTTCAGTGGAGAGTTCTACAACTAATCTTGTATACAAGTAGATCTTGAAAAAGCTTAAAATATCAAACTATAACAAGGATCATTGAAGACATTTTAAACATTCACAATTAAACTAAAAGAATAATTTAGTAGAAAGAATTATAAATTATTTATGGATGAAGTACAGAGGGTTTTTAGAGAGGATTCTTCAGATTTTAAATGTTTATTTGAAACTTTAATGAAAACCTACAGAAAGGAAATCTCATTGTTAATATAGAACATATGAACTGTGGGAGACAAAAGAGTCAGTGATTTCCTCTTCCTCCTACTTTTCCTTAAAGCAATTTCTTCTGCCTTGTTCCCCCAAGCCTTGTTCTAGTTAATTTTTCCTATCACATGCACCTTTCCTTACTAGGACTTGTTACTAGATGTGAAAGTTTTAGCATCAGTCATACATGTGAGCATGAATCAGTACCTTTATGAATGTGCATCTACTAATTAATTTTCGACTACCTCATTATGTTCTTCTGTACAAATTCACCTTTGATGTTGTCACATGGATTATTCAAATTTTAGGCTTATAATTTATTGGTGATAATCACTGTATGCAATGAATAGATACTTCTTACAATTATTAGTGGATAGGGGAGTTAGGAAGACTTCAGTTTAAGTTTTGCAGTTGGAATCATAAATGAGACACTTAATTTTTCTGTGTCCCAGCAACCTCACTAGGAATAAAATAAAATTAATTCAATTTTTAAAATAATTTTTAAGTGCCTATTATATTCTATTATATTCTAAGTACTATCTTAGAAAGTAGGACTAGGCTATATAGGAGGGTATATATGTGTATGAATACATTTGTGAATGTGTGTATATGTGTACATAGACAGAGGGTGCAGGATCCATTGAATAGGATGGGAGAATATATTAAAAGGTGAAATTGAGAGATGGGAGAGGAATAGTATGAGAGGAGACAGGGAGAGACAGAA
>JAQQSV010022160.1:0-10632 GCA_028646515.1 Pseudochirops corinnae | reverse complement strand
AATTATCTCGAGATTTTTTTTTTCAATAAGGCTCTCCTCATTGGTGGATGTTGAATATTCAGTGTTCTATTCATGTTTGATGAATTAGGTTTATAGGTACTTCAGAGAAGAGATATTCTGTTCTTCTGGTTTCCATCTTTGATAAGGAAGATAAGCTGATTTAGATTCTCTTCAGGTCTTAGAACAAACAAAAGGACACTGATTACAATCCTACATGTAGAGGACATGGAAGCTTGATCATATCTCTATCCCTAGGTTACTACAGTAGAGAATTCAGAGAATCATCCCTTGAGTGAGATCTGGGATTCTTCCTTTTGGTTGAGCTAAATAGCTAGATATGTAGTGGGAGAATTCACTCTGTGAATTTTCTTGTGTATATTATCATATGTATCTGCTTTCTAAATTTTGTATCACTTGGATAAATTGGTTCCTTTGATATTTGGTATATGAGTTCATTGTGTTACTGGCACTTGGTGGAAATGGAATTACAAATTGAATGTATAATCTGAGTATACTCCTTCCTCATCAAGAAATAATGATTAAGAGCTCAGCTAGAACCTTGAAATTATTTCCCCTAGCCTCACAATATTTAGGAGGTGGATAAATACATTCTATTCTGGTACCCTTCTATCCAACAAGAGCATAGTGACTAGCCTCTGGACAATTTCCTAGTTTACTTTGTGGTAGGGATCTAAGTCTATGTGGACACACAAACATACATGGAAAACGCTCACACCATCTTATACATTGACATACCTATTGTGAAGACAATAATGTTTTAGGTGCTGGGGATATACAAATAAAGTGCCTTAATAAGACACTACCCCTGTGCTCATGGAATTTCCCATTGGGTGGTAGTTATGATGCAAACATAAATAACAATAGATGGAGTATTATAAGATAAATGCATAATAAAAGTACAAAGTTCATTATGAAATCTGACTGGAAAGACCTCATTGGGAATGATGTTTGAATTTAGTGTTAAAGGATAAGTAGATAGGTAGGCATTTTTCTAAAAATGCCCACTCTCAACCAATGTTCTCACTTAATTCTAATCAGTCTAATATTTCTTTTCCTTTTCCTCCTCCCTCTCCGTTATTATCCTTCCTTTCCTCCTCATTTACCTTCTTTACCTTCCCTTCCTCCACCCTGTCTGTCTCTCTGCTTCTATTTGTCTTTCTATCTCTCTATGTGTCTGTGTTTCTGTCTTTATCTCTGTCTCCCTGTATTCATTGAATCTTAGGTCATGTTGATTTCTCATATAGGCAAGAAGCCTGGTCAGCTTCTTGAACTATCAAAAATCCATGATTGCCAGTTCTTTCACTTGCTTCCATTTTAAAGAAAGTATGCAGGCTGGACATTTTAGTTCTTTTATTCCTCTCTAGGAACCACTACCAAATCTCTAAACTTCTTTATTTACCATGAGCAATTAGGCATTTCACCCTTGAACATCACTTAATCCCAATAGTTTTCTCACTATGGAAGATTACTTGACAGTCATTCCTTCTCTGTTTGTTCAGAGACAGAGAATTTCTCTCCTAGTATCTGGAAGCTAACTGAGAACTGAATTGGAGTTTTCTTGAGACCAGAATCTGCCTGTCTCAGTCTCTCTCTCTCTCTCTCTCTGTCTGTCTCTCTCTTTCTCTGTCTCTCTCTCTCAGCTGGCTTCAGTCTCCACAAATCTTCCTCCACCAGGAGCCTGTCCTTTGTGAGATGGCACCTCGGAAAGAGATGGAAAAGATCAAAATAAGTGGAATAAATTATATAATGTGATGAAAAGAAACATTAAAATAATCTTATTGAGTAACAATAATGATTTAATAACATAAAATTTATTAGGGTTAAATATTAAGAAAGACAAGCAGTATAGTGGTTAAAGAGATAGCCTTGGAGTCAGGATGAGCTGGATCGGGTTCTAACACATATTGTATGACCTCCTGTAAGTCATTAGATCTCTCAGTGTCCCAGGAAACTGTTTAAATTTATAGGGTGCAAAGGAAATACTGATTTAAATTCCTCAGAGTTTTCTAAGGAGCTGATGAAGTCAATGAAATTTCAAAACTGATTCAAATATACATATATAATATTTATATAATGCGTGTATACATACATATACACATATACACTCTGTGTGTGTGCATGTGTGTGCGTGTGTGTGCGTGTGTGTGTGTGTGTGTGTGTGTGTGTGTGTGTGTGTGTGTGTAGTAGAATCTGTCCACTGGGGACCCACCTGGAACTGGCCAGTTGGGCAACATGGCTTCCTTCCTTCCTTCCTTGTCTCCAAGTGAATGTAAATAGCCATTGTTTCTGTCCTGACCAGAAACCCTGAGGGTACTTTTAACTAGCTATAAGAAGCCATTCTTGGCCTCCTTTTTAACCTAGTCTAAATTATTGAATGGGTATTGCCTCAGTCAAACTGTTATCAGATAAAGACCTTAGTTTAAAAAGACCGAGGTCTCCCATTGCCTCCAGGGTCATTCTCAGTCATCCTGATCTATTTCAGGCTACTGAACCCAGATGGCTCTGGAGAAGAAAGTGAGGCTGTTGAATTTGCATAGTCATCCCTCACTTAAATCCAATTCGCTTGCATATCACGGTATCACCTCCCTGATGTCATGGTCTTCTTTGAAAACTAAGGACAAAACAACATACACATATATTATATATACATCTGTCTGTCCATCTTGATTTCTCTCTCTCTCTAAAGACAGATGCATGTATATGTATGTGTGTGTGTGTAGATAGGTAGATAGAGAGATAGATAGATAGATAGATAGACAGACAGACAGATAGAGGTATATATTCCAGGTATGTAATGTTATACCCCTTCACCAACTCTCAGCAAATCTTGGGTGGTATCTAGTCCCTGCCATTGACTCAAGCTCCAGCTGATTGTGTTTCCCCAGTTTTAGGAATCTCTTGCATGTCACTTCCATGTAACTACTTAACAATTAGATTAACTTTTAAGCAAAGAACCCATACTTCATATGGAAATCAAGAACAAACATGTAAATCCCTCTCCTCAACACCTGCAGAGCAATAATCCCTCCTTATACTACCTTGGTCTCAGGAAAAGGGAGAATGATTAGGTTCATAGTTTTTCCAAGTAATATCTGCTTCAAAGGTATTGCAAGAACAAAAATATGAACATATCTCTTCAACACTAGGTGGTATTATCCCCTCTTATACTACCTCAAAGTCTGGGGAAAGGAGAAGGATTAGGTTTTTAACTTAAGTTAGTTATTATATAGCATGGTCCCACAAAGTTTTAAGTACAAAGACCCATACACCAGAGTTCAAGCACTCTGGCTCCTTAGGGCTTCTTCTTCTCGACTGGCAGTGGCATCCATTTCAGAATCTTGCTTCCAAGTTTACCATGACTTGAACTCCTGTGTCTGGGAACTACACCACCTAGACTTAAACAGGACAAAAAAAGCAGTAAAAAACTTCAAGTCAAATTGTCAGGTCATAAGGCTTAAAGGAAAGGGGGAGAAGTCAACTTTCCCCAACTCATAGCTCAGTGAATGGGGCCATTGTAGGTTAAAAAGACCTTTATCCCCTGCTCACTGATGGAGACAGAGAGAAAGACTGTCCCTATCTGGTAGTTGTAAAGATGTAGCCTGTTCCATATATTCAACTAAGGTAAATAGGCTATTTTCATCCATGAAATAGGGGAATACAGAGAATCCCAGAATATTCTCCAGTCACCCATATGGATGCCATCATAATCTGGACATGTGCAAAATCCCATTTTACGCACATACATAAACACATGTACACAACCATCTGTGGATGTGCAGGTGAAGCTATAAGATTTAAAGTTTTAATCTTAAATTAAATGTGTACAGCAGTGGAGGGAGCCTTAGTTTAATAATTTATGTGGAAAACTTTAGGTTTTTAACAGACCACAAGCTATGTGTCAACACTGTAATAGCATCATCAAAAAATGCAATCTCAGGCTACATTCATAGAAATATAGTAGCCAGGGCAAGTACAATTATACTTTTATAACCACATTTAAAGAAGAATATCAGTGAATTGAAACATGCTCAAAGGAGTGTGACCAAGATTATAGAATTACTATCATGGTTGTATGAGGAATATAGGTGAAGGAACTAAATGTATTTGTCTTAGAAAGGAGAAGGGAGAGACTTAATGCTATCTTGAGATACACAAAGGAATCTTCTGTAGAAGAAGGGTAATGTTAATTTTGATTGACACCAAAGGCCAGAACTAGGGTCAACTGGCTTCTTGAATATAAGTGCCTTCAGGGAAAGGACTGCTTCATTTTTTTCTTTGTATCCCTGGTACCTAACAGCAATAGCCAAAATTCAGTTATTAAAGATGGAATCCTGTGCCTTAAGAGATGGTGAGCTCCCTATCACAGAAGGTATTCAAACGGGCTAGATGGCCATCTGTTAATGGTGCTGCAGAGGGAATTCTTGCTAAATGAGATTACTTCTGAAGTTCCCTACTTACATTAAGATTCCATTCTGTGCTCGAGCCCTGTGCTAAGTGCAAGGCAACAAAATGTACAATATATGGAGAGAAATGCTCTCAATTTAGGGAAATGGGGAATGTACCAATTGCAAACCAATTCTGTAGAAATGTGAACTGTTACTGCAAATAGCATATGATCTCACTGATTACTCCAATAGTACAACTCATACCTCATTCACACTTCATCCAGAGCAATTCTTGCCCATGCCATTCCCATAAATTTTCCTACAAGAGAGTATAGCGTGTATGCCAGAACAACATGTGAGCTGCCCATTGTTAAGTCCCTCTTCTTGCCTATTGTTATTATAAAAATATAAGCTATTATTTTTGTCATATGCTAATACAAGAGATCAGACACTAAATGGTATTGAAGTATTAGAGACAATATAGTGATGGGAGTTCAAAAACTAATGCTTAGCACAGTGCCTGCCAAATAGTAAAACTATAAGTTTGTGGACTTAACTCCATCTTTAGTTAAAAGGCTAAAAAGGAAATAGGAAGAAGGGAGAGGAAGAGAAACTTCTCTTGATGTTATTTAAATTGTAGGATGATCAGAAATTGATGGATTAGAATAAATTAAACTTCACAGCTTTAGAATCAGAATGTCTGATCTGAAAGGGACATGAGAGATGATATATTTCAACTTGTTTATTTTAGCGATGGTCCAACTGAGGCTCATATTATCAAAGAGATTTGTCAAAGGTGACACATTTGGTAAGTAGAATAGCGTGAACTATCTTCTACAAGGAATGAGTGCCTTTGCAACTACACTCAATTTACTCCTTGATTTGTTTTTGTTGTTCAGTTGTTTTTCAGTTGTGTCTGATGCTTTGTGACCCCCTTTGGGGTTTTCTTGGAAAAGATACTCAAGTAGTTTACAGTTTCCTTATCTAGCTCATTTTACAGATGAAGAAACAGAGGCAAGCAGAAATAAGTGTCTTGTCCAGGGTCACACAATAAGTGTTAAAGGCTGGATTTGAATTCAGGAAGATGAGTCTCCTTTACTCCAGTCCCAGCATTCTATCTGCCTCACCATCTAGCAGCTTATTCTTTGATACTTATCACTAATGTCAATAATTGTTCAAAGGTAATCTTCACAGTGCATGACAAACAATAGGGTCATACTTTAAAGATGGTAGAAGACAAAGATTTTCTGGTGTCATGGATAAGCAGTGCTTTTGGAGTTAAAAAACCAGAGAGAAAATCCAACTTCAGTCAATTGCTACCTGTATAAGCTTGGCAAAGTCACTTAGTCTCTTCCAGTCTATATTTTCCCAACCATTAAGTGAGGGGATGGGATTACATGGCTACTAAAGTGTCTTCCAAATCTAAATGAATGATACTATGTTCTTTAAATGCTTTATGGTAAGTGGATGCAATTAAAATTAAAAAAAAAAAAGAATCAAACTCTCTTAGCCTTTTCCTTGGGTTTCTTTTTCCTATCACCACTTGTTTGAATCTTTGAACAGACTGCTCTGGCTCTCATTTAAATTATGTACTTCATCTCCTAAAGAAAAGCACATTTTAGCCTGTGATTTTTAAATGAGGCAAGGAGAATGATTGTACCTCCCCAGTAGGGACAGCAGGCCCTATGTTGCAAGCTCCCCAACAGATGGTGCTGTCGAAACTCCAAGAACAACCCAATATACTGTTGTTCTGGGAAGGGCTCCTGGGGTATAGCCGTCCACCACCCTGCAGGGAACTCTTGTTTGGGAACATATTTTTAAAAGTATGTGCTGACTGGTCAGAGAGAGCTTACTTTCCATTTTAGAAGTGCCAAATCTGGAGGCCTGCACAGTACCCCTAGTGCGACTTGACAGGCTGATAAAGTTATTGACAACTTACAGGCCTGGTGGATGCTGAGCATTTAGGACTCAGCAGCTATTTTAAAAAAAATACACCACTAGATCCTCAAAAGCAAAAATAAAGCAATCATAGTTATTACCTATCCAAGCAGGCCTCAGTTGTTGGCATTTAAATAGGCTATTGTTTTACTGAACTCATGGTTTTCAGTTGGAGCTCAGGAGGGAGATACTAAGATCTATCCTGAATTTTGAAATGGACTTTAAATTACAAGACTGTAAACCTTCATGGACAGGAACAAATTGAGTTTTTTTTTTTTTGTTTGTCTTTTTTTTTTTTTTTATCTCCATGTATTCTCAGCACAGCACAAGGAGTCATTTAACAAAATTTGCTAACTGAAGAAATGAAAAAAAAATGCATGAAGGAATGAAATGAAAACTCACATTTTTTTCTCCCTATTCACCACTCTTGAGTCATTCAGAACTCCTTCCTTTACATTTACAACCTATATGACCTTGAGTAAGTTACTTCTGCTTTCTGTATACCTTTTTTTTCCTTATCCGTAAAATGAGAGTTGGAAAAGATAGTTTCCATGGTAGTTTCAAGATAAAAATCTATAGAATAACATAGCTCTTCTCTTCTGTAACAAAGGCACCATGACTCTCAAAAATTAGAAATATAGGGAAGAATGAAAAAGTCTGAGAATAGGAGTTAGCATTAGCATAGTGGTTCTGTTTCCACCACTTATTTGTTATCTGAATAACTTTGGAGAATTCTCTTAACATCTCTGAGTATTTTCTCACCAGCAAAATGGAGATAAGGGTATTTTTTCTGCACACATTGCTGTTTTGAGAAAAAAATATTTGCAAATATGCTTTATCCACCAGTCTTCAGTGTCTCCTCTCTATCACCCAAATCCCCCATAGCTGTCAAATAGAACAAAGACCTTGGTTGGCTTTCCACTCATATAGCTCAAATCCATTTTTACTGGATAGAACTGTCTGAGCATCAAAGCGGTAAAATAACTTGACCATAGTCAAACAGCTAATAAATATCTGAGGTAGAATTGGAGGGGAGGGTGTGGTTCTTTCTGTCTCTAGGTCTAGCACATTGTTTGCTACACCAACCACATTTTTCTGCCAGCAGCATAAGAAATAAAATTAATGATTGGATTTCATTGCTTTAGGCAATTCCCAGATGCAGAAACTCCCTCTATTTAAAGGCACATGTCATCCCCTTGTCTGTAATTTGTAGTCTTAAGGAGCATAGCCAAGATGGCAGCATAAAGACAGGAATTCATCTGAGTTCTTCCCCAAACCCCACCAAATACTTTTTAAAAATGACTCCAAACAAATTCTAGAGCACATAGAAAGATGGAGTGGAAAAAATTTCCAATCCAAGAAAATTTAAAAGTAGGAAAAGTCTATTGCACCAAGGTGAGAGAGGACCACAGTCCAGTGCAGCCTGGGCCAGCAAAGGCCAGGCACCAGCAAACCAAGAGCAGACTTTGGGAGTGATTGAACAAGAAGTAGCAGTATCAGTAGCTACTTCTGGAGTACTCATCCCACGGAGCAAATTGTCATTGAACAGCTAGTCAGAGGGCGATTATAGGAATCTTTTTGCTAGCTCTGAGGCAGGATTCTATTGCTTTGTCCATACCTAGATGCAGGTCGCAGTCCTGGGTGACAGTCCCAGAGCAAAAAATAGTACTATAATAGCTGAGCTTGTCACATAGTGGACAGGGGACCTTCATCACAGCTCCAGGGCAGAAAAGAGTGCTTATGATCACCCATAGACCAGAGCACAAACCAGGAGAGGAGTCAACATTTGTGCTTAGAGCATAAAACCTTGGAAGAAATTAAAACTTACAGGTCCCAAGTAGTATTTCTGAAAACAGATGTACAAAACTCCTAAAGCTTGAGAGGGTGCTGCCTCCCCACTGGAAACAGTACTACTTTGAAAAAGAGCTAAAAATCAAGTAATAAACTGGCAAAATGAGCAAATAATGGGAAAACTCTCTAACTGTAGAAAGTTACTATGGTGACAAGGAAGAGGAAAACACACTCAGAAGAAGACAACAAAGTCAAAGTTCCTACATCCAAAGATTCCAAAAAAAAATCCTTAAAAATTAGAATGTAGCAAAGGGAAGCTAATGACTTTATGAGAAATCAAGAAACAATAAAACAAAACCAAGAGATTGAAAAAAATAGAAGACTATGAAATATCTCATTGGTAAAAAACAACTCACCTGAAAAATAGATCCAGGAGGGAGAACTTAAAAATTATTGGGTTACTTGAAAGCCATGAGCAAAAAAGAGCCTAGACATCATCTTTCAAGAAATTATCAAGGAAAACCTGATATGCTAGTAACAGAGGGAAAAATAGAAATTGAAAGAGTCCACCTATCACATCCTTAAACAGATCCCCAAATGAAAACTCCTAGAAATATTATAGCCAAATTCCAGAGCTCCCAGGTCAAGTAGAAAATATTGCAAGTGGCCAGAAAGAAATATATCTATTATCTTGACACAGTCAAGATAACATCAGATTTAGCAGATTCTCTATTACAGGATCAGGGGCCTTAAAATTTGACATTCTGGATGGAAAAGGAGTTCAACATTAGTCTCTTCCAAAGGGAAATGATGGAACATTGGTTCCTTCCCTGTGAGGCATGACTGTGCTTGCATTTGGTTGTACTAAAGAAAGACCAATCTGTTCCAGATACTCTTTGTGTTCTTCAGCACCAAACAGATGACTCTCATGTTCTTTTTATAATTTGATGAGGCAACATTTAATATTTGCCTCTTTAACTGTTTTTGATTTCCATTTATATAGAGACTTTGAAGTTTAAAGTCAACTATGGTTTACAAATTGGAATTAATTAGGAATTAGCACCTCCCAAAAGGCCAAAACATTTTGCATAGAAATAGTCAATTTAGAAAGCCACTATTTTCCAATAGCATCTTCCCACCCAGTTATTATTTCTGTAGAGCATTGGGTCCTGCTTCAAAGTTTGAAATATAATATGCATTAATTTGAAGAGGATAGAAAAAGTACTGTATTTGTGTGCATGCGTGTGTGTGTGTATGTGTGTATGTGAATGCCTTCTCTTCCTGGGAAAGTAGTGGATTAGCTAAAATTTGAAACATGCAGGGTCATATAGGACATGTCTCATATAAGTATTATACAGGTTCATATCATGAAAAGTGCACTTTATTTAGACTCAGAGGACCTGGGTTCAAACTCCACCTTTGTTGTTACATATGAGGGCTTGAGAAAATCACTCAATCTCTGCTGGTCTCAAATTCCTCATCTGTGAAATTAGAGGATTAGAACAGATGGCTCCCTTTTAGCTTTAAATCTGTGATGTTATCCTCCTAGTACTTGGTAATTGTTGTCATAGATGCTCTGTCAGATAGCTTTCTCTATTACTCAGGGATCACATTTGATATACATATAGACCAGGGACACTGATCAATAAAGAGGGAGCAGTGAACTCTCAACAAAAATTCTAGAATCACTGAGAGCATCAGTATTCATTGAGATTTCCTCACTGAAGTACTCCTAGGCTATTTAAGATTTAGATTCTTTACTTGTATTCATGGTACTCAAAGGCAATCTAGGGTAAAAGTGGGAATGACTCTTTTGGGGAAAGCAGCTTAAAAAGGATTGAAAAGTATATTTGATCCCTAGAGCAAAGAGGAATGCATTTGAAATTTGAGCATTTGGGTGCAAATGCTGGCTCTGCTACTTACAACCTGTATGACTTGAAACACACAGTTTAAACTTCTTGTAGACTATTTTGTTGAATGAGCTCATTATACTTAATGATTTCTAAGAATCTTTCCAATTCTACTGTTTCTGTGTTCTTTTGACCAGATTTGAAATATCACTCATAATCCCCACTGTGAATTCTTTGGGGATGAGATGCTTGTAATTTCAATAATTTGAGAAACTCTCCATATGGAAACTGTCCTTACAGATGGGCAAGTCATTTGTATTTCAGTTATATGTGGCATGGAGGAGTAAATAATCAAAGTCACAAAGACTGTCAATATTTTTCCGAGTTAAGCCAAACCCATCTGATCAAACACTCTCATTTTACAATTGAAGAAACTTGGGACTGGGGAGGTGGGTTGTTAAAGGTCACATAGGTTATCACAGAGGCAAGATTTGAACTCTGATGCTGTTATGGGAATCTAAAGATCTTCCCTGCCCCTAGGCCCTTTGCTAATGTGGCTACGTGACTCTGAGGACCCTTGGATATTTGAAAGTATACTCTGTTCCTTAATAGGCTGAATGTGGTCACATGGAGCCTGTGGCGCCAGG
>JAQQSV010022159.1:0-10633 GCA_028646515.1 Pseudochirops corinnae | reverse complement strand
AATTGTTACAATAGCGGGGGAAAAGAGGAAGGCAAAAGGGAAAGAGTTAACCTTACTCTCACGGAATTTGGCTTAGGGAAGGAATGAAATAAACTCTAACCTGGGCATCTTGCCACATAGAAGAGTTGGGGCAAGGGGGATGAGAGGTGGGGTGATGGAGGGGAGGGCAGGGTGGGGGAGAAGGCTGATGAATGTTCACATTTCTATAGAGGGATAGGGACAGGGTGGAGAGTGCATGCGGGGGGCAGCATAGGAAGAGGGGACATTTAATCAGACTCTCACAGTGTGCTCACTATGGAGAGGTTCTGCGTAATTTCACATGCTCAGCCTGTATTTGATTGCTCGTCCTTCCAGTGGGGGTGGGTGGCGAGGGAGGAGGAGAAAGGACCTGGAATCTGGAATTCCATAATCAAATGTTATGAACGTGTATCTATCTATCTATCTATCTATCTATCTATCTATCTATTTTTCTATCTATATGCAATTATTATTATTATTATTATTATTATTATTATTATTATTATTATTATTATTGACTACACCCAACTGGAGCTTGAGATACACAGGCACTGTGGTTGGGAGATCCAACCTGCTCTACCGAAAAGTGACATAGGAGAGAATAGACTGGGGAAGGGGGGACGCACTGAGATGGCTGTTTTGGGGCGGTGGGTGGGGGAAAGAGGGGGAGAAAATATGTAACTCAAAATCTTGTGGAAATGAATGATGCAAACTAAAATAAAATTTAAAAAAAATATCTAGTTCAATAAAAGCACACAAATCAATAGAAATCAGGCAAACTAAAGTAACAAATTAAGAGATGTCATATAGACTTCCCAATTCCTACAAGAGCAAGAGATAAAAGGAAAAAGAGGAGGGAAAAAGTCTTCTTGTCATTCCTCTGCTCTTCAGAGGAGAAGCCTTTGATTCTTCACTATTTGTAGAGAAGATAAAAAAATCAGGATGCTTTCTACTACTCCATTCTCTAGAAGAGAAGAGACATAATCTTCAGATACAGAAGAGAGAGCATGAGAGCAGAGCTAAACCACTATTCTCTTGCACAACTGAAAAAGTAAGAGCATAAGGTTAAGAGAAATGGGAACTTTTCCTACTTGCCCTTTAGTTCATTAAGCTGCAAGTTCTGTGAAAGCAAGAATTTGTTTTGGTTTCTTTGTATCTTGAGTGCTTCACATAGTATCCAGCACATAGGAAGCAATTAATAAATGCTTGTTTACTGACTGACTAATTAGTTGGATTCTGTTTCTTCTTGCCTAGGTCTTCCTTGCTTTGCCCTCTGGAGAAATGAAAACAATGCCTGAATGCTAAATTTAGTCAGTGGAAGTTCTCCCTTTTCCAAAGAAGATTGAATCAAGGAAACACTGTCCTCTCTATTACAGAAAATTGCTCTATCAGTCTGGTCAATTTGAAATGTCAGAGGACACTCTATCCTAAGATCCATTTTTCTAGATTATACCAGGGAGTAGGAGAGCTATTATGACATCTTCTCAATTTCAAACAACTAGAAGGTAACTGGATGACAACTGATAACTCACAAAATTGAAAAGATGGTTGAATTGGCAGGTCATTAATAGGATAGGAACTCTGAGCAGATAATTTCAAGTACAACATGAACTTGAGCTCAGATGAAAGCCATAAGGTCCTTCCTTCTTGGTCTTGGTTTGTTCTCTCTATATACATCACTTGGGCCAAGTTTTGATTTCAATTTTAAATCTCACTTTTGATTCTCCTCTTAATGCTTTTGTGATAAATTATTAACCTATGAGTCTAGTTACGCAACAAGCATTTATTAAACACTTACTATGTGCCAAGCCCTGTGCCAAGTACTAGAAATATAAACACAAACATAAAGAGAGTTCATGTTCCCAAGGTATTTATATTCTGATGGTGAAAGACAACACATAAAAGGAAATCAAAAAGGGTGGTGGGGATGGTACTTTCATAGGAACATGGAAGAGAAAGTCCAGAGAGGCGAGAGTGAGGCCTAGTGAGAAATTGAGACGTGAATGGCCTGGGCATTTTCCTTAGATTGGAAGTTCTGGAAAGAACCAGTCATCAAAGAAAAGAGCTGTAGGGCAAAGCAAACTTCCAGTGTGAACATTTCAGTAATGGAGTGATCTTCTAGGGTGAGAAGATTTCTGCATCATGGTAGAGAAAATTCAGAGAATCAGGAATGGAATCTTAAGAGTATATTGCTTATTATCTCCTTTGACCTTTCTGATAATAATTATGGCCATCTGAGGAATTTGATTCTGACTTTCCTAAAGAATCCAGAATCCTGCCATTCCCCAAATGCCAACACCCACTAAACTGAACGCCTCTTAACTGGCAATGTAAAAAAAAAAAAAATCAAGCCATTAATAGTCAGCATAGAAAAAGTACTGGCTTGACTTCAAGGGTGGAGCCAAAATGGTAGAACAGAGGAAGCAACTGAGCTCTCTCAGCATTCCCTTAAAAACACCCTTAAAATATAGTCTGAAATTGAATATTGAAGCAGAAGATTAAATCAAATGTCAGGGTGAGAAATTTTTCTAGCCCAAGAAAACTTAGGAGGTCAGAAAGAAAGGTCTGTCACACTGGAGTAGGAGGTAGCCCAGAGCCCACATGGTGGCATCACCAGCTATCAACCTTGGAGGCAGCTACAGCAACAGTAGCACTCTCAGGATTTCTCAAGCCAGAGATGCTACGAAGATTAGACACCTATCAGAAAGAGATTTTAATGGACTCCTGTGCTAGCACTGGGCAAATGACAGGGTGCTATGAAGCAACTCCATTGCCTGTATTCACTTCCAGGAGTTCCAGGACATAAAGGAACTCTAGCAGTCACAAGGGAGCAAGGTCCCTGAGGAACAGTACTGCTTTTGGCTGCAAGGAGTCCGAGGCTCTTCCTAAGTAAGGACAAGAGTTCAGACCAGGAGAACAATAACAACAGCTTTCCTTCCATCACCCACCTTGGAAGCACCAAAAAAATATGATCGAAAACCCTAGAACTAGCTCTGAAATCAACAATATAAAAAATTCTGAAACTTGGAAGTGTCTCCCCATCCCTCTCCCCCTGCCCATTCCAGGAACATTCAGACTTTAAAGCCCAAAGTCAAGAAATAGGTTAGAAAAGTGAGCAAACAACAACAACAACAAAAAAGAACCTTACCACACAAATCTACAATGGTGACATAGTAGATAATAGAAGATTATGGACATGGAAGATCAAGACACAAACTGAGCAGATGATGTCAAAACAGCTATAAACAAAACTTCAAAGAAAAAATTTATGAATTGGAACAAGTCCAATAAGAATTCATCAAAGACTTAAAAAATTATTTGCAAAATCAAATAAGAGAGATACAGGAAAATTTGGGAAAAGAAATAAGAGCAATGCAATAAAATTATGAAAAAAACATAATAGCTTAGTGTAATGAGAATGAGAATTTGAACTTCTCTGCCCCTTAATAGACCTAGGAAGGAGTTTGAGATCTCCCCTGCTTTGAAAGTAAACTCTGCCCCCTACTATGCTGAATGTAATCACATGGATACTGTGGTGGGAGAATTTTGATGAAGGGAAGTAGAGCTCACAGCAAGTGGGTCAGAGCTAGCCAGACAAGGGGGAAGAGAGGAGCTCAGACAAGGAGATAGAGAGGTTTGTGAGTAAATATTGATCTTGTATTAGTTTGTGGGAAGGCTGAAGGATGCTGTGGCTCTCAGTATTATTATGGCTTCTGAATAACTTTGGTAGTATGATGGAATCAGCTTGCTGCTTTTGGGATTGGATTTTCTGGTGTCTAAATAAATGCTTCAGTTCTGTCCTCTATCTGGAGAGCTTGATATATTTTGTGATCAAATGTCACGTGATACTTATAGTCATGGTCTTTATTGTGATCATGGGTGCTGTAAATATTGCATTGGCACTACACTTGGTAAAAAAAAAAGGCACATTTAAAAAAAATAACACTTAAACAGAATTGAACAGATGGGAAAAGAAGTACAAAAACTCATTAGATAAAATAATTCCTTTAAAATTAGAATTGGTCAAGTGGAAACTAATGACTCCATAAGAATAAAAAACAATAAAATAGCCAAAAGAAGAAGAAAAATGTGAAATATCTCATTGTAAAAACAACTGACCCAGAAAACAGATTGAGGAGAGGTAATTTAAGGATTATTGGACTGCCTACAAGCCAAGATTAAAGAAGTCTAGATACCATATTTCAAGAAAGCATAAGGAAAGCTAACTAGATATCCTAGAACCAGAGAGTAAAATAAGAATTGAAGGAATCCACTGATAACCACCTGAAAGAAATCCCAAAATGAAAACTGCCAGGAATATTATAACCAAATTCCAGAGCTCCCAAGTAAAAATTAAATGCTTCAAGAAGCCAGAAAGAAACCATTCAAATATTGTGGAGTCACAATCATGATCAAACAAGGCAGCAGCAACCATGTTAAAACAGTGGAAAGCTTAGAAGATGATATTCCAGAATGAAAAGCAGCTAGGATTGCTACCAAGAATGACCTATCCAAAAAAAGAGAGTATAATCCTTCACGAGGAAAAATAGACATTTAATGAAATATAAGAGTTTCGGGGATTCCTGGTGAAAAAAACAGAGCTAAATAGAACATTTGACTTTCAAATGCAAGACTCAATAGAGGTATAAAAAGGTAAACATGAACAAGAAATCATAAGAGACTGAATAAGGTTAAACTGTTTACATTTACATTCTTGTATGAAAAGATAATAAATGTAATTTCTAAGAACTATAACATTATTAGGGCAGTTAGAGGACTCTACACAGACAGAGGGCATGGGAGAGAGTTGATTATGTTGGGATGATTGCAAAAAAAATGGATAAGTGAGAAAGAGGAATGTACTAGAACACAGGAGAAGGGAAAGGAAGAATCGGTAAAATTATCTCACATAAAAGAAGCATGCAAGGGAGAGCTTTTACAGTGGATGAGAAAGTGGTGTGGGGTGAGGTTGGGTAATTCTTGCACCCTACTTTCATCTGAATTGGTTCAAAGAGGTAAGAATACATACGTACATACATACGTACATATATAATATCTATTTTATATATACACACATTCACACGCAAATACAATATAGATATACATTTTATGTGTGCATGTACATACACATACACAGACAATTGGATCTATCTTATTTAACAGGGAAGTAGGAGAGGAAAGAGAAAAGGAGAGTAATAAAAGGAAGGGTATATTAAGGGAGGCAGTACTCAGAAGCAAAACAGACTTTTGATAAAGGACTTTTTTTTAACAACATGGCTAAAATAGAAGTATGTTTTGCATGACTTCACATGTATAACTGATACCATATTCCTTAACTTCTCAATGGATGAGGGAGGAATGGAAGGGAAGGAGAGAATTTGGAATTTAATTTAAAAAATATTTAAAATAAATAAAATTTTTAGAGACAGAAAAAATAGGTGACATGAATAATTTCATCAAATTGTCAAAGAACAAAGGCTTATGCAAATGGCATATAGGATATTTTGACGATGGGGAAGGAAAAGAGCCTTGTCTAGACCTGGCATGAGTTGCTGCTTGGGAGTGGCAGCTTAGTAGGACATCATAATGAGGAACACTGGGTAACTAGAGAAAGAAGAAAGGAAGTAGTGATAGTCTAGAAAATGAAGAAATCAAATTTGTTTACTTTGTCATTTTGATAAAGCCAGCTTTGGTGTTTTGTATACAACTGGAATGATTTGTCTCTGATAGCATAAATGTTAGCTAAAATATCACACAGGAAATTGAAAAGAGAAAAGACACATCCTCTTGATGAATACATTTCTCTGTTGTTTACTTTCTTCTACTACATATTTCCTTTAAAAATTAGTGCTGCTTTGTTTTTCAACACAAGTAAAAATAAGATATTTAGGTTATAGATTTTCACTACATTTTTAATCATCTAATGTGTGTTGAGGTTGTAGGGGATGTTGAAGAGGATCTGAGAGGTGAAGGGTAGCTGATTACTTAGTAATCTAACAATGATTGTCTTTTTCAGTTAACTCTTGTTTTATGGGGAAATTGTAGCTCCAATTAAAACATGAACAGAGTGTTTTCAAGACTTTTCTTTGACCTCTTTAGCTTTTGGAATTTTTATGCCAAGGAGGCCAGATTGCAAATGGGATCTTGGACTTGTTCCATATCCTTGTAAAGAATTTTAACAGTAGTTAATTTAATCTGCCCTCTACTGAAACATCATGTTCACCTGAGTTATTCACATTGCAGTTCTGAACCAAACTTTATTTCCAACTCTATAGGAGGAACAAAAGATGTCCTAAGAGGAACCTTAGTGGGATTATTCTTTTTGACAACTCAGTCATACACCAGGTTAAGATGGAACTACATAGAATTAATTACTGATGATCTCAGAGATGATTAAATTCATCTCCCCTTTCCCAACACAATTCCCCTCCTTACTCCATTTCAGATTTTCCAGACTTTTGTCACCACACCTCACCTGCAGTCTCACTCTGAAATTTCCTTCAATTTCCAAGCCCTCATCAGTCTGTAATATCCATCTTCCTCTGTTGCCTTCTTCCTTTGGAACATTCCTTACCATGCCTACTTTCTCTTACTGGTAAATTCCTCTGTCTTGATGAATTAGGCTAGACAAATTTCTTTCTCCTCCTGACTCCAGACTACTGACTTTTGGACTCTCTTGACACTGTGCCTCAACATGGAAAATTTCTGCACCTTCCCCACTGCTTTTCACATTTTCTGTTGTCTCTACCTTTCAGTATGTAAGTTTCTTGAGAGACTTGATTGTGATTCTTTTTGCTTCTATTTCTATCCTCAGAGCTTAGCACGGTGAATGGCATATAGTAAGTTCCATTAATGCACTGCTTTAATTGTTAGAAACGATTTTTGTTGAACTAAAGCATTCTTCTATACATTGGTATTAGTTCTGTCCTTGGGAGTTACATAAAAATAAGCCTACTCTTTTAAAATTATTTATTTATTTTTTAAACATTATCCCTCTAGTCCCTTCCCTATCCATTGAAAAGGCAAGCAATATAATATAAATTTTATATATGAAGTCATTCAAAACATTTTCATATTAGCCATGTTGTGAAAAAAAATTATCCTTCACCTTGTACTCGGAGTTCATCAGTTTTGTCTTTCTGGAGGTGGATAGCATTTTTCATCATCAATCCCTTAGAATGGTGGTGGATCATTGTATTGATCAGAGTAGCTAAGTCTTTCACAGTTAATCATTGTTGCAATATTACTATTACTGAGTACGATGTCCACCTGGTACTGCTCACTTCACTTTAAATTAATTCATGTAAGACTTCCCAGATTTTACTAAAACCGCTCCCCTTATCATTTCTGACGGGCGAGAGATGAGCTTTTCAAAGTGTAGTAGACGCTGTGCCAGATGTGGTCTGATCAACACAGTTTAGAGTGGAATGAAACTTTCCTTTGATGTGAACACCACTCTTCTATTTAGGAAATCTAAAGTAGGAGTACTCTTTTCAGCATATAAATTACAGTACTGGCTTTTATTTCGTTTAATCCATTTAAACCCCTAGATCTTTTTTTCATATGAATTATTTTTAATCAGAAAGCCACCATTCATCTATATTTAAATAATTGGTTGCTTAACAAAAACCTCAATTTGTCCCTCTTAAAGTTCGTATCCTCCACTGAGGTCCCTCCACTGGTGTTTCATCAATGTGATATATTCATCAAGGAAAAAATTCCTTCCTTCCTCCGAGCAGCCTCCTCTGCCTCAGCTGCGACTCTGAGAGCATTCTTGCCTCCGGGCTGCGCCACTATGAACTCCAGCAGCTTCAATTACCACAACAGGAGCCCAGTGGATTCCGCCGACGGCGCCAGCACCAAGAGCGCTTACGAGCTGGCCCCTGGCCTAGCAAGAGCTCCTTTCTTTTGGTCTGAAGAGAAGGAAATAGATTTGGTAGTTGAGAGTTCAAAAGCGGCTTTTAAAACATGGAGGAAATAAGCAGGCATGGAGCGTTCCCGGATCCTTCTGGAAACTGCCAGGATAATTAGAGAACGGAAGGATGTAATAGCTACTGTAGAAACCATCAACAATGGGAAATCTACCTTTGAGGCTCGATTAGATTGAACCTTGTTGGCAGTACTTAGAGTATTATGCAGGCTTGGCTGGTTCCATGGCAGGTGAGCGTGTCCAGCTGCCTGGTGGATCACTGGATACCCCAGACAGGAACTTCTTGGGGTATGTGTTGGAACTGGAGCATGGAACTACCCTTTCCAGATTGCTAGTTGGAAGGCCACCCCAGTTTTGGCTTGTGGTAACACCATGGTTTTTAAACCTTCTCCCTTCTCCTGCATCCGTGTCAGCGTTGCTGTTGGCTGAAATCTATACTGACGCTGAGGTGCCTCCTGGGCTCTTCAATGTGGTGAAAGGTGGAGATGTCACAGGCCAGTTTCTATGCCAGCATCATGATGTAGCCAAAGTTTCTTTCACTGGGAGTGTAAGCACAGGCAAGATGATGGAGATGTCCACTAAAGTCACCCTGGACCTTAGAGGCAAATCTCCCCTTATTTTGTTCTCAAACTGATATAGAGTGTTGTGAAGGGAGCTTGCTCACTCAAGGTGAGGTTTGCTGTAATGGCCTGAGTATTCTGGGTAAATTCAGAGAGGATGTAGTAAAACCCAAAAGATGAAGATTGGGGACCCCTTTCTGGAAGACACAAAAATGGGCCCTTTCATCAGTTGACCATGGTTCATCAAACAGGCAAAGAACTAGGGTGCTGAAGTGCTGTGTGGTGGAGACTTGTATGTTGCAGAAGATCGCAGGCTAAAGGATGAATACTACATGAAACCTTGTGTACTAGAAAATTGCAAAGATGACCTGAACTGTGTGAAGGAAGAGATCGTTGGACCAATTATGCCCATTTTGCCCTGTGGTACAGAGGTAAGTAAGTGTAAGACTCTGGAATGACACCACTTTTGGACTTGCAGCTGATGCCTTCACAAGGGATATCCATCAGACTCTCCAAGTGATGGCCCAGCTTTAAGCTGGAGGGTGCTATATTAACAATTCCAATGTTAGCCCTGTGAAATTGCCCTTTGGAGGCTATAAGATGTCCGAATTTGGCAGAGAGAATGTCTGTGTGACTATTGAGTATTATTCACTGCTAAAGCATCTGTCGAGATGGGTGATGTGGAGTCTGTATTCAGATGAGCTGAGGCAAAGGTCTTTGAAAGCAGCACCATGTGGTGGGGTCAGCCTTTGGAATTCTGGTCCTTCAGAAGGAGAGAATTGAGTGACACTCTTTTCTCAGTCTAGGCTGGCTGTTAAAAGCATGTAATAACATTTTCTATAGATAAAACAAAAGAACTCTGATTTGTCTTCACTGGGAATTTTTAGATCCATCAGTGGTATTTGTTGTTTCTGTCTAACTTATTTTAAAGTTGCTAAGGTGTGGGGGCAGCGAGATGGCACAGTGAATAGCACACCAGTGCTGGAGTCAGGAGGACCTAGGTTCAAATGTGACCTCAGACACTTAAGACTTACTAGCTGTGTGACCTTGGTCAAGTCGCATAACCCCAATTGCCCTGCCTCCCTCCAAAAAGACAAAAAATAAATAAATAAAAATAAAGTTACTAAGGTGACAGTTTTGCTTAGGGATCATTTTTATTAAACATGCTAATCTTATTCTGTTGTGGAGACAGCTTGGTAAAAAGTAGTCATCTCTCCTGTCTAATATAGTTACTAAACTATAGTAGCAAGCAGAATTTTTAGCACTAGTCATAGTAAAGACTTTGCTTATTTTCAGAGCCATTATGGAAGTCTCTTTGACTTCCTTCTTGAGATATCCTTTTCTGGCAAATCCCTAGCAGAAAGTTTCTCTATGTTAATACAGGAATAAATCATTCAGCTTTAGCTGAAACAAATAGATCACAATGGAATTTCATTATATGAACCTGCACCCTCCAGGCCATGTGTGGCCCTGTAGGTCCTGAAGTGCAGAAAAAAAACAAGTTCACAGGACAATCTGTGAAGTTTGGATTCAGTCAAAGGGCCTTGAGGACCTAGAGGGTCACATGTGGCCTCAAGGCTGCAGGTTCCCCACTCCTGATTTGGCTTATCTGAATTTAAATATATATGATGGGGAGAGAGAGGGAGGGAGAGAGAGACAGAGACAGAGAGACAGTGACAGAGAGAGACAGAGAGAGCGAAACCCAAGAAATAAGAATTTTACTAGAATTTTACTGGTTCAGGATCTCTATAAACCCATTCCTTGGATGAGAGTGAGGTGGGAGCTGTGAATTTGTTGTTCTCTGTCACACTTCCCACATTCCTGTAACAATACTGGGATTTGAAGATCTTCCATGCCCCTTGAGCTTGCTGATGTAGCAGGAAGGGGTGGAGCAATAGAACGCTGGAACCAAGTTAGTCTCCATGCGGTGCTGACTGGAAGCGGCGTCAGAGGCAGTGGCTGCAGCTGCGAACTCCTTTTGCTTTGAGCAGGGCAGAATCTCTGCTAAGGACTCCTGCTGAGGACTGCCTGGGGCAGGAACTGCCAGGGGCTGGAGCTGCTGCGACCAAGCTGCCTGGACGCTGAGCAGTTGCGTGCCTGAGGAGAGGAGGATCTCTGCCTGAGG
>JAQQSV010022158.1:0-10633 GCA_028646515.1 Pseudochirops corinnae | reverse complement strand
GATCACAGAAGTGGGAAAAAGGACCCATATGTACAAAAATATTTATTGCAGCTCTCTTTATGGTAGCAAAAACCTGGAAATATAGGGGATGCCCATCAATTGGGGAATGGCTGAACAAGTTAGGATATATGAATGTAATGGAATACTATTGTGCTATAAGAAACGGGAAGGAGATGGACTTCATATTCACCTGGAGAGGCTTATACAAATTGATGCTAAGTGAGAAGAACAGAACCAGGAAAAATTTGTCCATAATCACAGACACATCGTACATATGATGACCAACCTTGATAAACTGGACTATTCTCAGCAATGCACAGCTATAAGACAACTCTACAAGTCTCAGGATGGAAGGAGATATCTACATTCAGAGAAAGATCTAGAAAGACTAGAGTTTAAATGGAGACTGAAGCAAAACATGCTATCATTCTTTTAAAAAAAAACAAACCAAAAAAAAGCAAAAAAACATCCTCCCCTACCCAACCAAACAAAAACAAACCTTCAAAATTTAACTGTAGTAACAATGTTATACCTAATTAAGTAAATAAGTCATAAATAAGTGATTTTGAAAGATTTGAAATACCTGGGCTGTGCTTGTAATTCTGTTATGCATTGTTTTACTTTCTAAACTACCTAAAGGGTAGTTTTTAAAAAAATATTTACAAGTACATTGTAATCGTTAGCTAAATATGGTCCTCTTATTATAACAGTGGGAATAGCTAGATATTAAGAGATTAAGTGTTTTTAAGGGGGAGGATAAAACTGGCAGAAACTTACCTTTCCATGTTCTTATTGACTCTCTTCTATAAGTTATCCATTGAGAGCTACAAAGTATTTCTTAAATTCTTTTGCTAATTTATGAGCTTTTTCCTTTAAAAAAAATTGGTTTTAAAATTTGACACTTAGGAAGTAAATGACAACAGCTCTTAAAAGAAGTTGTATGTGAGAGAATATAATAATATTTATTACCCTATCTACAAAATGGAGTGTAATAATACTTGAACTACCTCTCTTTTAGTTATTGTGAAGAATGAACTTTGTGAATTGTCAAGTATAATATATATCTATGTGTATATATATATATATATATATATATAGTTATTAATAAAGACTCTTCCTTTTTATTAGTTTAGGACTTTTGGGTGAAAATTAAACCCTTAGTAGTTTCACTGATTTCATTTAGGATTAGAATCCTAGATCTAGTTACAGAAGAGACCTCAGACGTCAGTCCAACCGCCTTACAGAGGAGGAAATTGAGAAGGTTAATGACTGTTGGGCAAGTTAGATGACTTTCTAAAGGTCTTACAGGCTACTAATTATTAGAGATGAGATTTGAATCAAAATCCATGGTACCACTGTATCATGCTTCCATCATATCTATCAGTTTGTCTGTCTGTCTGTCTATCTATCTATCTATCTATCTATCTATATTTATGTATATGTATAATTTACTTAATTTTAATTAAATGGGAGAAAATTCTACTTTTTTGCTTAGTTACTTAAAAAAAAGTCAGCATTAGGAAAACACCAGATATTGGCAACACATGAAGCAATAATTGATTATGTCTAAGATTTAGCTCTAGGAATACAAAATTTTAAAAAGGTCTCCTCAATCATAAGATTGTATAGCAGACTACAAGCATTTACTTTTCCCCCCCACTCAGGTTTATTTTCAGGAGAGCTTGGAGTCAGCAAGACCTGGGTTCAAACCCTGCCTCTGAAAATTCTATTTTGTTGTTTCAGTGCTGTCCCACTCTTCGTGACCCCATTTGGGGTTTTCTTGACAAAGATGCTGGAGTGGTTTTCCATTTTCTTCTCCAACTCATTTTTACAGATCAGGAAACTTAGGCAAACAAGGTTAAGTGATTTGCTCAGGTAACATAGCTAGTAAGTGTCTGAGGCTGTATTTGAACTCAGGTCTTTCGAACTCCAGGACCAGTACTCTTTCTACTATGCCACTTATCTTTCCTGAAAATTCTCTAGTTACCTGTACTATATATACTAAGCAAGAGATGGGTTGCAGTTTGTTTTGATGGAGGTAGTTTCTACACAGGGAATTTTATACACTGTGATGAAATCACTCCTTTGCATAGTCACTTATTCTTGCTTTGTGCAATGTTGAGTCACCAGAGACTTGTTGCTAAGTTTTAGCTCAGTTGGTTAGCTAATAAGACATTTTTTTAAAACTCTCTTTGGGCCAGCTAACTTTTTTTTTAGACTACATACCTATCACTAATCAGTCTTTTTGATAATTTATATCCTTGGCGACAAGCAGGGCTAGGGTAGGGGTAGTGAGTGAGTATTAATGGAACACTGTAAATCCATAAAAATCAGAATTTCAAAGCATTTAATTTTTGTTATTGTTTTTTTCCCATTTATGTTGCTGTTAGAATTGTCTTTGTAAAATCTTATGGAAAAAGATGTTGGAAGATTATGAGCACTGTCACCTAAAACAATGAGGGATGCTGGTGGCTAAAAATCTATTTAGGGAAAGCTTGAGGAAAGATCTGAGGAGGTTCCTCTTGAGGACATTTTAAGGAGAAGGCAAGAAGGACAAGCCCTGAAAGAGGAAAAATCCAGCCAAGTTCGTCATAATAGATTCTTTTCATGATCAGCAATAGTGAAGTCACCACACAAACATCATAGTTTTGGATATACTTATAAAGGATGTAGAAATGGCATGATAGAGAGTAAAATTTGGAAGAGCATCTGGACTAAATAAAGTATGCATAGAGGAAATCTATGTTGGAGGAAACTCAGTTGTGAGAATGTTGCAGGATTAATTCTCAGAGAATTTGGAGAAGGGGAAAACATGAAATAATTGCCAAAAAGTGCACCTTATTACTGGCAAGAAAGAAATGACCAAGATAAAATTAATATCTACTGACTTGTATGCTTACTCTGGCTCTCTAAACTTTGTTTAATAATATCAGCACAGTAACTTGGGGGATCCTTGATGAAAGTATTACCAGATAGACTGCATCTGTAGTATCACCTGTTGTAAAAGATGTAGACAATACAGGGTCTAGTTTCTTGACCACATGAAAACGTTTGATTTGGTAAAACAAAACGCCTCTTTAGAGATGCTTCTCAACAAAGTCACCTCTAATCATGCGTCATAATTATGCAAGGTCCTTGAAAAAGAGCTAAAGGGTGAGAATTTGGAGCTCACCGTTTTAAAAACCAGTGTTAAAAATTGTTTTTATATGTAACTGGGAAAAGATAAAATTCTAAATTAGTCTGGAAAAAACATAAAATATCCTTAAAGTAGAAAAAAAAAGAAAAACAAGGAGCTGTAACAGAGGAGAGAAACTTGTCCATTCACCCTGTCATCATGAATACTGAATGAAGCATAAAACAGAGATGCATGTTTTTAAAGGTATTTTCCATTAGTATGAAAAAGATCCAGAGTAGAATTTGAGTTGAAGAGGGATTACCTGTGGCTGATAGATGATTAGGTCTGTCTAAGACAAACTAAATGGATGAAGAATGTCAATTGTTGAGAAAAGAAGGAAGTAGTACAGCTGGGAGCTCTCCCCTACAAATACTGTATAAAGATTTAGTAAATATCTAAGATAAGTTCTTGATCTGAAAGGAAATCCAAGATAAGAATCAGTATATCATTCTTCAAGCCCCACCAGCGTAGGGAGATGGATAGTGGGATCTGTGGACAGTGGGAGTATATTATAGTAGTGAGTAGCAGTGCTGTAGAGTCTTGAAGCACAGAGACTGTCCATCTGGACAGGAAGAGGTTTCAGATTTGGCACAGAAGGACCTGACACTGTTTAGGGGGTGGGAACAAGTGCCTACTGGAAACTCTGTCGCTCTTCATCTAGTACTGCCTGTGTGTGGTTATTTAGAGTCTGCTGGAGATAACAGTGGACAGAGTCTTGAGTGTGGAGTCAGAAAGACCTGGATACAGATTTGATCTTGGACACTAGCTATATGACTCTGGGCAAGTTACTTAACCTCTGTATGCTGCCTCAGTTTCCTCAACTATAAAATGGGAATAATAATAGCACTTTCCTTCCAGGGTTGTTGTTAGGATCAAATGAGATAATTTTTGTAAAGTGCATAGAACAGTGCCTGGCACATAGTAGTTACTACATAAATACTTATTCCCTTCTCCCTTCCCTACCAGGTAGTGGTTGTGAAGGATAGGCTGTGTACTGAGAAAAGAGCAAGTGCCAAAGCTGTGTTTCTCTAACTCTAGGAGTCCTTTATGAAGCCTACCACAGAATAACTAGGGCAGGAAGCCCAGACCACAGGGGACCATATAACTGTGTCACCTTGAACCTTTAGAGCTTTCCTGCTGATTGAAGGTGACTGCATCTCCAGCAGTTGTCTACTGAAGCTCCAAGCAGGGGTAAATCCATAGTAGTATTGCTCAGACCCAAATCCAGGTCAGAAACTCAGACTTCACATTTAATCAGACCATTCTGGGTGCGTTGAAAACTTCCACGTCCCTAGCCTTAGCTGACAATATTCTGAGAAATAAATAGGACCCATTCTCTCCAGAAATGTGCACAACTTGATCCAAATACAAAGTCTGAAGTCAGTCATCATTAAGCATTTATTGCTGGCCCTGGAGTCAAGAAGGCAAGAGTTCAAATATTGCCTCAGATACTCACTAGTTGTGTGACCGTGGGCAGATCACTAAACCCTGTTTGACTGTTTCCTTATCTGTGAAGGAGCTGGAGAAGGAAATGACAAACCACTCCAATATCTTTGGCAGGAAAACCCCCAAGTGGTGTCATGAAGAGTTGGACACAACTCAAATGATAGGACAACGACAAATATACCAGGTACTAAGGCTAAGCCTTGAGTACAAAGAAGGAGGCAGAAGGCATCCCCTGCCCTCCAGGAGCTTACAGCCCAGTGGTGGAGACAACGAGTAAACAAATACAGGAAATTCTGCTATAATCTGATATGTGTGATACGGGTTTCTCACCAAAAAGCACCAAGCTGTGCAAAATGCTGCAGTAAGACCACAGAGCTTATGGGGAAAATGGGGCTAGGTGTACAGTATTCAAAAATGTCACTAATGACACATTAAAAAAAAAGAGACCTAATAAATATGGCAGCAGAGTTATACATGTTAGATGGTTAAGAAATATGTAACTACTACAATAAATAGGGGCCTCTTCTGCACCCTGCGCCTCAGTGCTGCACTTGTAAGCTGGGGCAGGTTATGGCAGGGAAAGAAGAGGGTGCGCAGGTGATGCTGACCAGGCCTTCTCAGATCGCTGCTCCTAATGTACCAGAAGATACATAAAAAACAAGATACTTTACCGTGAAAAAGATTTGAAATTTGTTTGGGAAGTGGACATTGGAAGAGTTGTGGTTTTTGAGGTATTGTGAAGTAGTGCAGTTTTTTTTCATTCTCTGTTTCTTGAGGAAGATTCCAAATTTAAGTTATGATAAAAATATTCCTTATATATTATTTTTGCAATGTGTTAGAACTGTCTATAATCTCTCCACCCTTTTCAAATTAATATAGAGTTTATTGTGTGCCAGGCTCTGTGCTAATAAGCACTTAAAAAAAACCCCGAATATTATCTCATTTGATTCTCACAGTAACCCTGGGTGGGGGGAGGTAGGTGCTATTATGATCTCCATTTTACAGATGAAGAAACAGAGGCACACAGAGGTTAGTGACTTGCTCGGGTTCACGTAATAAGTGTCTCAGGCTGGATTTGAAGTTTGTCCTGGTGATTACAGCTCCAGTGCTTTACCCACTAGGAGGATAGTGGTGCCCTTTACAGTATAGGGAATGTTGTGTTTAAAGTGATGACTGGACATCCAGTTCTAGATGTTTGAAAGGCAAGTGGAGATGTGATACTCGAGGTCAGCAGAGAGATTAGAATGGGATAGGTTGATTTGAGAATCAGCATCATAGAGATGATAATTAAATCTGTGGGAGCTTATAATATCACCACGTGAAGTAGTCTGGAGTGAGAAGACATAGTGGGCATGATCTGGATAAGGATCTAGCAGAGAAGACTAAGAATTTACAGTCTAATACATAAGAGGAGAACTAGGCAAGAGTGTTGTTCCAAAAACCTAGAGAAAAGAGAATATCAAAAAGAGGGTGATTCACAGTGTCAGAGGCTGTAGAGAGATTGGGAAGAATGAGAATTGAAAAAAAAGGCCGTTGGATTTGACAACTAAGAAATCGCTCGTAACTTTGGAGAGAATGGTTGCAGTTGGAATGATGAGGTCAGAAACTGGTTTGTTAGGGGGTTAAGAAGAGTGAGAGGAGAGGAACTAGAGTCACTTATTATAAATGGTTTTCCTAAGGAGTTTAGTCACAGAGAGCAGAATAGATTTAGGATGATAGTGGGGTTGGAAGGATTAAGTGAGGTTTTTTGAGGATGGGGGAAACATGGGCATATTTGTAGGTAATAGGGAAGGAGCCAGTAGATGGGAAAGACTGATTTTCAGTCTTTGGGGCTGACAAATATGACATTCCGATGGGGAAAAGGGGATAGAAGAAAATTACTTGTGCAGGTAAATATAGGGGTTTGCTTTGGTAAAGAGTAGGGCTACCTTTTCACAGGGCTCAAGGAAGAGAAAGTGGCACAAGGCATTCAAATGATATGAAATGAGAAAGAAGGGAAAAGGTGGGTCTCATAGAGAATGGCCTCATTTTTTTCCCTGTAAAATATGAGGCAAAGTTAATAGCTGAGGGCTGGGTCAGAGATCTCTGGGAGGTTTGAGGAGTAATAAAAAGGTTTAGAAGTCTCTGTGGATAGTGTCATGGTTATTTGGTAGGATATAAGGTTGGAAGAGTGAGCAAACATAAAAGAATCCTACCATAAAGAGCTATTATGGTGTAGAATGCTCAATTCAAACCCAGAAGAGAATGACTCCGTGACGTCTGTAAACAAAGCCCCATTGAAAAGCATACTTGGGCACAAATTCATCCAGTATTTTTGAAAGAGGTGAAGCAAAATTTTTCAAAAAAAAGAGCTAAGTATGATTTTTGTAAATGAAATGAGTGCTAGAAAAAAATAATTGGAAAAGAAAATACTAGGAAAAAATAAAAGTAATGGATTATTTGACAGAAATTGTAAAGGGAATTAGCATTGAAGAAGTATAAAACCTTATTCCAAGCAAAAGACTCCTTGAAAATTAGAAGGGACCAAATAGAAGTTAATGACTATATGGAGCAGCAATAGATGTTAAAACAAGGTACAAAGATTGAAAGTAGAAGAACCTATAGGTAGGTTATACCTAATGAAAAAACAATAGACCTGGAAAATAGAAGAGCTAATTTAAGATTAATTGTATTAAAACTATGACCAGAAAACCCCTATGACATCATATTTTAAGAAAGGATAAAAGAAAACTGCCCATATCTCAGGTAACCAGAGGACAAAGTGAGAACAGAATCCACCAAAGGCTGGAAAGAAACCCCGAACAAAAACTCCTAGGAACATTATAGCCAAAATCCAGAGCTTTCAGGTCAAAGAAAGAAATAATGCAAGCAACTAGAAAGAAAGAATTCAAGTACTCAGGAACTCTAGTCATGGTCACCCAAGAATTAACAGCTACCCACATAGGCTGTGTAAAGAAAGGAGCAAATTCAGATACCAGCTGTGGCTATGTGACTTGAACCCCAGGAACAGAGTGAAACATCCCTCATAGTTAATTAAAGAGAAACAAAATAAAAAGATTTCACTATAGATATATATGGTTGAAAAACAATATGAGATAGTTTATGAACAGAATGATGCATAAACATGCCTAGCCTAGGTGCTACACTGGGAGTCTCATCTCAAGAGAAATGGGGAAAAGTCTCCAGCATGTTGGGGGCCCTTGTGTTCAGTTTATTGGAGGATATGGATGAATTTTGTGAGGAGCAGGCAAGGAAGAGTTGTGATCTCCATTGTTTAAGGAAGTACCTATGTCACTGAAAACAGATCTATTTGAACATTTTGGAGAAAGCAGTATATTCAAAAGGGGTGGATGTGTAGAGGCAGGTGAACTGTTTAGGAGGCTGGATATATTGGTCAGAGAGTAGGAAAATTATATAGCTACAATTTTTGGAAAATTTTCCATCCTCTGATTTAGATTTATCTGTCCTTACAGAAGGAATCTGGTGGTGGTTTTTTTTTTTTGGGGAAGCCAATTTTGTATTGGAGAAAATAAAAAAAAGGTAAAAATAGTTAACTCTTCTTAGATATTGTGAAACTCAATAAGCTTTTCTTGGAGCTGAATTTCAGGCTGAATTGCACAACAGGAAATTTTGGATAATGATGTGCTTATATTGTTGTTTAAGGATAACTCAATATTTAGCCTTAGGATATACAGCAGCATATTTTAAGTAAAGTATCTGTGAGATTTTGAAGCTTCTTAGAAGGAGACAGAAATATTGACAGGTTAAGTTTCTGTGGAATGTAGGTTTATTTTCCTCCCTCAAAATATTATACTTTCAGATCTAGTTAGTTATCTGTATCTAGTCATCCACATACCTTAATGGAAATAATTCCCAATTGCAAATTCCAGTATACTGGTAATAATTTATATATTGTGTTGGATATTTCAAACACAGTTGTCATTTCCTTGTTGAAAACTTATGGTTGCCACAATTCTAATCTTATGGCATTAGTATCAATTCTTATCATAATGCTTGTTTTGAAATAATTTTTTAAAATTGATTTGTTTATTTACTTTTAGTTTACAAGATTCAGTTCCATAATCCCTTGAGTTTCGAATTTTCTCTCCTCTTCCCTGCCCACCACCCATGGCAGCATGCAGTCAAGTATAGAGTCTGCAAATACTTTCAGACTGGACATTAGTCTGGTTGTATAGAAGGATTATAACCAATGGAGTGAACAATGGAAAAAAAGAAACAAAACCAAAATGGAAAAGAACAATAGCATGTAGATTGCTTCAGTTTCCATTTAAACTCTGTTCTTTCTAGATCTTTCTCTGAATGTAGACATCTCCTTCCATCCTGAGACTTGTAGAGTGTCTTACAACTGTGCGTTGCTGAAAAGAGTCCAGTTTATCAAGGTTGGTCGTCACACACATGACGTGTCTGTTACAAATTGGAAATAATTTTTTTAAGACAAGTTATGTTGGTTGTCTTTCACATCAGTTTTTACAAACTTTCATAAATGGAGCAAATGATTTAATTTTTAATTATCTCTTCCTTTAATATTATTTTTAGCCTTAATTGCCTTTTATTTGGAGTGAGCCTTTGTAGAGCTAGCTAGAGGTTTCTACTTTTAAGAATAAAGGATTGAATAATTTTAAAAAGTTTCTTTTATTTTGGGCTTTCTTAGTTTACTTCTAATATACTGTTTCCAAGAATAATATCAGTGTCTTTGGTTATCCAAAACTTTCATCAGTTGCCTAAATTAATTGGACTTAAAAAAGAACTTGGGAAACATAACTGATCACATTATATCTTTGGATTCTCTCTCATAAGGCAAGTTGAAGCCAACAGACAGAATGAATACTTTATCAATAAGATTTGTTGTATGGAGTTTATATAAGCACTAATAATATTCCCCTCTTATCTCTATTTTCTATATGGAGAATCAAAGCATCCTAGATCTAGAAATGTAAGAGACTTCCCTACTTCCCTTTATTCTGATATCAGCTTTCAAACTATTTGGTGACTGATTTACATTTTTAGATACTTTTGATTGCAGAGTGTGATGAATGCAGTGTGGTATGGGTGCTTTTCCTCTTCCTTTTTTCTTTTCTGCTTGACTGATTTTGTAGGGCCTATAATAGTTCAGTTTGTATGCGTTATAGATTATTATTCCCAAAATGATAGGAAAGTGGTTTTTAATATTATAGCCAGGATTGTTTTTAGGAAAAAATGAAAGATAAAAGTTTGTTTTTGAAAGTTTTCACCTTTCCCATCAGTGTGCTTTTATTGCTCCTTAGTTTCCCTTTTCTGATTGCTTTTCAATTGCCTAAATTATATCTTCTTGGTCTTAGATGCTTTAGCTGATAGCTAGTCATGTATTAAATAATAATTAGTTTCTTATCTGGTAAAGGACTCTACTTGAGGGGGGCGGAGCCAAGATGGCGGCGTAGCAGCAGCAACATATCGCAGCTCTCACATAGCCACCCCAAAATACCCATAAAATAGGACTCTAAACCAATCCTAGAACTCCAAAACGCACACAAAGATACTTCCCACTAAAGTCAGCTCGGCTACAAGGAACCATATCAGCATTGCAAACTGAAACCAGCCTGTCCTGAAGCCGCGGCTGTGAGGCTCCCCTCAGGTGAGCGGATTAGCACCAGCTGCGAGTGGGGATTGCGAAAGGGGGTGATAAGCAGTCTGGCCGAAAGGCCTCCAGAGCGGAAAAGCGAAAGGCAGAAGTTTTGCACCTGCCTCCGCGTTGTAGCTTGCCGCCTGTGGCCTGCAGATGGCAGGGGGACTGAGCGATTGTTCTCGGGCCAAGAGCTCTCGTGTTGAGCGGCCTGGATCTGGATCGCGGTCTTGGGCCTTGGTTCTGGAGTCTTCACTATCCAGTCAGCCAGAAGTAAATAGGAAGAGTTCCCAGCCTCTTCCTGAGAGCTACGGCAGCCGGGAGGACCCCAGCAATTTGGGACAGAGCTTTCCCTTTTGGAAGCAGAGCCCCACAGAGATTTTTAAAAAAAT
>JAQQSV010022157.1:0-10634 GCA_028646515.1 Pseudochirops corinnae | reverse complement strand
TTTGGGACTCAGTCTTCTGGTATTTAAATGAATGCACTATCTATATTTCTTATGTAGAGAGCCTGTTCCATTTTGTGATTAATAACTATATCAGCATATTTATAGTTACTGTAGGCATTGTGAATACCGCATTGCTGATACCCCCTGCACCTGGCATCAAGTACATTCCAAATGCTGGCTAAGGAACTGAGCTCTCACATGGGAGAGGGAGAGCTCTATGTCCAATTTCAGTAGCAAGTAGCCATGGAGAGCTACATCCCTGCTGCTGCTACTGTTGGCTTTTGAACTTTCCTCCTTTCTTGGTATATCACCCAAGGTCTCCCTACTCAGTAATGCCATTCCATGAATATGTCCCCTTATCCGTCTTCCCTGGGTCTCTAACTTAAAACTGGCTAGTTGCCACCTGTCCCTATTGGTACCCCATCAAGGGTATGGTATAACCTGAGTATGGTTATATGAATATGATGCCCTGGGTAGCATGCTCCTGACCCAACCCAGTCCCTCTTGACAAAAGAACTACCCATGTGTCTTGCTATGCCGAGCTGGGCTACAGAAACAACACATTGTGACCTTTTCTGGATTTCCCCATCAGAATTTGGACAGGTATATTATCTAGATCTGTTTAGAGCAGTGGTTCTCAACCTTCCTAATGCCACGACCCTTTAATATTTGTATCTGGATGTATGTGCATGTGGGCCCGACTGGAGTTGGATAGAGGAGCAGTATCTTGGTTCCTAAGACCATCAGAAATGTGTTTTTTGATGGTCTTAGGCGACCCCTGTGACCCGTGTGAAAGGGTCATTCAACCCCCAAAGGGGTCACTACCCACAGGTTGAGAACAGCTGGTTTAGAGGAATTTTATGGAGAGCTCAATCATATTGGTTCCCTCCATTCTGCCATCTTCGCTCTACCTCCCTTTTCAAAATCTTTAAAACTGATTCATGACTTTATAAAAAAAATGTTTCTGTCTTCCCATTTTTATTATTTCCATTTTTGTCATCTTTGTCAATTTTTTTAGTATTTGCATTTCTCTTTCTATCATTTACTTAACTAGCTGTTCACATCCAAAATTTTCTGTTCTCTTCTGAGGCCTCTGCCTTCAATCAACAGCAGAGATGAAAACACCACCTGGACTCTTGTGGTCTTCAGTTTCTAACACAAGATTTTGTAATCTTTGGCAACATTTTCTAGGTTCCTTTTGGCAGTTTCACTTATAACATTATGAATTGCAAAGGGAATTAATGAAAAGAAATACTAGGGAAGGTGGCCTAGCCATACCAGATTTTAATCTGTATTATATAGCAGCAGTCATCAAAACTACTTGGTACTGACTGAGGAATAGAATAGTGGATCAACAGAATAGATTGGGTACATGAGACTCAACAGTCAATGACTATAGTAATCTACTGTTTGTAAAAACCCAAAGACCCCAGTTTTGGGGATAAGAACTCACTATTTGACAAAAACTGCTGGGAAAACTGGAATATGGTATGGCATAAACTGGGCACAGACCAATATCTAGCACCGTATATCAAAATCAAGTCAAAATGGGTGCACGATCTAGGTATAAAGGCTGATACTGTAAGCAATCTGGGAGAGCAAGGAATAGTTACCTGTCAGATTTATTGAGAAGGGAAAATTTTATGATGAAACAAGAGTTAGAGAGCTTTATAACATGCAAAATGGATAATTTTGATTACATTAAATTGAAAGGTTTCTATGCAAATAAAGCCAATTTAACCAAGATTAAGAGGGAAGTAGAAAATTGGGAAAGAATTTTTACAACCAGTGTCTCTGATGAAGGCCTCATTTCTAAAATATACGGAAAATTGAGTCAAATCTATAAGAATACAAGTCATTCCCCAATTGATAAATGGTCAAAGGATATGAACATGCAGTTTTCAGAGAATGAAATTAAAGATATCTATAAGCATATGAAAAAATGGTCTAAATTACTATTGATTAGAGAAATAGAAATCAGAACAACTCTGAGGTACCACATCTCACTAGTCAGATTGGCTAAGATGACAAAACAGAAAAATGATAAACTCTGGAGAGGATATGGAAAAATTGGAACACTAGTGCATTGTTGGTGGAGTTGTGAACAGATCCAACCATTCTGGAGAGCAATCTGGAACTATGCCAAAGAGCTATAAATAAATACATACCCTTTGACCCAGCAATACCACTTCTAGGGTTGTATCCCAAAGAGATCAGAGAAGTGGGAAATGGACCCATCTTTATAAAAATATTTATAGCAGCTCTCTTCATGGTGGCAAAGAATTGGAAATCAAGGGGATGCCCATCAATTGGAGAATGGTTGAACAAGTTGTGGTATATGAATGTAATGGAATATTATTGTGCTATAAGAAATGAGCCAACGGACTTCATAATAACCTGGAGAGATTTATATAAACTAATGTTGAGTGAGAAGAGCAGAATCAGGGGAAATTTATATACAAGTACAAACAACATATGTGTGACAACTGACTTTGATAAACTGGGCTCCTCTCAGCAATGTGAGGTTATAAGACAGCTCCAAAGGACCCATGATGGAAAGAGATATCCACATCCAGAGAAAGAACTATAGAGTCTGAATGCAGATTGAAGCAAACTACTTGCTCTCTTTCTTTTTCTTGTTTTGTTGTGTTTCCTCTTTCCCATTTTTCTTTCTTTTGTTTATAATCCTTCTTTACAACCTGACTAATGTTTAATGTGAAGGTATTTGTAAATCCTATATTTGACTGCATGCCCCCATGGGGGGGGGGGGTGGTGTGGAAGGGAGGGAGGAGGAGAAAATTTGAAACTCAAGGGATTGTGGAACTGAATGTAGTAAACTAAAAGTAAATTAATTAATTAATTTTTTCAAAAACATTATGAATTGCCAGAAGTGGACAGAAGTCATATGGTTTTGACAGGTCTTGGAAAGATCTTAGTCAATTGCTGGGTATGTACCTCAGGAAGATAGCAGACTTCTCTGTTGTCCTTACCAGGTTGACAAATAGTTGCTTCAGTATTCCTCAGCAAAGTCCAAAATCAAACAAAAAAGCAATGTGTCTCTCCTCCCTCTAACCCTACCTGGATAATTTCTTGACTAAGACAACATGTATTCACATTATCAGTCTTTCAAGGAGAACCACCTGCTTCTTCTCTAAAGGATCCACTCCTTCTTCTATTGGAAAAGCTTTATACTGGTTCACTGGTTCCAAGTCCTTTTTTCTTCCTTTTCTCTACTAGTTCTTCTACCTTCGTTTTCATATTAAAGCCCTACTTCTATTTTGTTTTTCAATTCTCAATTCTTCATTTCTTTCTAATTCAAAATCAAAAAGACAAAAAAAATTTTTGTGTACACAGCAGAACACAAAAAGAAGATTCAATATGAAACCCTGAATCTCCATTTCACACTATTTATTTCTTTTAAAAAACCATGTAGTAAATACTACACATTGTTCCCGAAGGTACACTGCTTTTCTGTGCTTCCTTCTGAGTTTTCTTTTGTTCTCTGTTCTATACTTTTTCTCTGCCTTTCTCCCCACCCCCACTAGAGAAAGATACCATTAGACACAGATATGTATATGTACGTGTATGTGTGTATATCTACACATGCATATATAAATATATATATGTTGCGTATGTATGTATACATATATATACATATATATATATATGCAACATATATATGTAAAACCATGCCATAAATATTTCTATTTATTGTTCTTTCTCTGGAGGCAGATAGCATCATCCTTCACAGGACTTTGGTAGTTTATTTGAATTTATATAATACTCAAAATAACTTAGTCATTCATAGTTGTTCTTTGAACAATACTGCTATTACTATATGCAACTTTCTCTTGGTTCTGCTCATCCCTCCTTCTATTTTGTCGTCATTGTTTGATGGCTTTTTGTTTTCTCTTTAGAATCACTTCATTCTCTGATAACCTGGAGAGTGGAGAGATGTTACACAAATCCCTTTATCTCCTCTTCTAAATGAGAGACCAGACTACTTGTTCCAATAGGTTGTGGCAAAAATATAAACAGAACACAGCATGCAGTTTACTGAACATTTCTCTTTTCTCTCTTGCTTCCTCCACAAGTCTCATGGCCTGACTTTCCTCTTGACGAAGAAAATAAATGCCATTCCATTATGTTCCTTCAAAACAGGGGAAAAAAAAAAACATCTTTCCACTGAACTCCCTGTACCTCTTTCCTAGACTGGCCTGCCTGTTGAGGAAGGAGAGAAATAATACTCTGTCAGGCTTTTTCCATCAGTCTCCTGACCTGGACTACATACCTGAAAAGGAAATAATGCCATTCATTCTATCAAACTTCCCCAATTAACTGCCTTGCCTGAACCTGCCTCTAGTAATCACCTCCAGCCCCTTCTAGCTACACACTGCTGGCCTAAAGCCCTGAGAGGACTCCACCCTGAGGTTAAATACCTAGGGATGTTGATAATCCTACATGAACTCTTTCCTGTGATTAACACTCATCCCAGCATACTATCCAGTTGTGATTACTCAAACACATTCTCCATCTCCCACTGCCCACTGTTATTCCCATTTTTTTCCACCCAACATCCTCACACACAGCTTCCGATTCTAAATCAAACCATCCCTTCCACTGTGCTCTCTGGAATGCCTGCTACATGAGTAATAAATCAATCAATCAACATTTATTAAGTGCCTGCTGTATTAGAGTATTTCTCTCTTGCTCCTCTTCAGTATCTGTCTCAGTTTCTAACATTTCTCTCCCAGCCCAGACAGCTTCTCTCTCATTCTTGGCTACTCCCTCTGTCACTGTCTCCATCAGTTTTTGTTGTTCTCTTTTGTGACTTCTTGACTGTTTCCCATTCTGTGCTTTATCCATCTGATTTCCATCTTTTTCCCCTGGTGTCTTTCTCCTGTGTCTCCCTTCCATTCTCCATCTCTGCCTTATGAGCAGAGTCTGGCCATTTGACTGGTGTACTCTTCAGAAAAGGGCATGATCCTGTGCAGAGCTGAGGTGGTGGAACCTGGCCAGGTTCAGTCAGAGGTTACCCTTCTGTGGAATTGAGGGGATAAGCCTGGCATAGACAGATGGGCCCTCCCTGAGGTGGAGCCCTCATCCTATTTAGGGAGAGAAGAAATAAAGCCTCCCTCCCCTGGCCATCCCTGGCACTAGACCTGTGGCCAAAGTCCCCAAGAAGAATAAAAAATGTTATGTGACTGTGAGGTCAGAAATTTCAAAAGAGTACTATGCTAAGTGCTGGGAATATGAAAGGGGCAAAGGAGAGTCCCTGCCCTCAAGGAGCTCACAATCTAATGAGGGAAAACAATGAACAAACATATATGCAAAGGAAGTTATATACAAAATAAATAGAAAATAATAAACATGGAAGGCACTAGAACCGGGCTGGGGAACCTGCAGCCTCGAGGCCACATGTAATCCTCTAGGTTCTCAAGTGAGGCCCGTTGACTAAGTCCAAACTTCGCAGAACAAATCCCCTCAATAATAAAAGGATTTGTTCTGTGAAACTTGGACTCAGTCAAAAGGCCACAAGGACCTAGAAGGCCACATGTGGTCTCAAGGCCACAGGTTCCCCAGCCTTGCATTAGAAGTAAGAGAGGTTGAGAAAGGTTTCCTGTAGAAGGTGGGATTTTAGTTGGGACTTAAGAGAAGGCAGTAGGCTAAGATGAGGAGCCAGAAAAATTCCTGGATCTAAGAGACAGAGTGTCTCCCTGGACCAGCAAGAAGGCCAGTGTCATGGATCAAAGAATATGTGGGAAGGGGAAAAAGACTTGGCAAGATAGGAAAGGGTTAGAGGATTCTCTATTTGATACTGGAGGTGATAGCCACTGGAGTTTATTGAGTAGGAGAGTGACATGGTGAGACCTGCACTTTAGTGGCTGAATGGAGGGTGGACTGGAGTGGAGAGACTTGAGGCAGACAGACCCACCAAAAGCCTATTTCAATTGCTCAGGTGTGAAGTGATGAGGGCCTACACTGGGGTAATGGCAGTCAGAGACATATGAGAGATGTTGCAGAAGTAAAATCAACAGGCCTTGGCCACGGCTTGAACATGGGACTTGAGAGATAGTGAGGAGGCCATGGTGACAAGCCTGAGGGACTGGAAGGATGACGTTGTCCTTTACAGTAACAGGAAAATTAGAGAGGAGAAGAGGGCTTAAGAGGAAAGATGAGTTCCGTTTTGTATATACTGAGTTTAAAATGTCTCCTAGAAGAAACCTGGAAAGACTTATATGAACTGATGCTGAGTAAAGGGAGCAGAACCCAGAGAACATTGTACACAGTAACAGCCACAGTGTGCAAGGACTAATTTTGATAGACTTAGCCCTTCTCAGAAATGCAAGGACCTAAAACAATTCCAAAGGACACATGATGGACAATGCCAGCCACATCCAGAGAAAGACCTACAGAGTAGTAATGCAGAATGAAGCAGGCTATTTTCTTTTTTTGTTTTGTTCTGGCTTTTTTTCTTTCTCATGGTTTTTCCCATTCGTTATAATTATTCTATGGAATATGACTTATATGAAAATGTGTTTAATAGAAATGTATGTGTAAAGCCCATATCAGATTGCAAGTCATCTTGGGGAGGGACAGGGGGAGAAGGGGGAGAAAATGTAAAACTCATGGAAGTAAATGTTAAAAACTAAAAATAAATAATTTAATTTTTAAAATAATGATGAAAAAATGTCTACTGGATAACCAGTTTGTGGAGTCTGAAAGGTGGTGGGAGATGCAAGATTGGAGGTCAGTAGAGAGGTTGGGACAGAACAGGCAGATGTGAGAATTGCCAGCAAAGAGATGGTTAATTAAATAAGTATAACAAAGTAACTTTGGTCTTAATTCTTTTTCCTTCCTCATTCCTATCTGCCGGCTCTGAGACCTGGCTCCCTTCTGGTGGAACAGCAGCTACCACTCTTTGCAGCCCTAGTGGCACTTTCACTCATACAACCCCAACTGATCATGGTGGGGCATTTGGAATACTCCTCACTCCCCACTGACAGTTTTCCAAGCCTTCCCGCTACCACATTCAGTAACCTTTCCATCTTTGTGGTTCATTCCATTCATATTAATTACCCAAGATTGTGGTAGCTGTTATCTACTGAGCTCTAGGACACCCCTATCCTTGATGACTTCAGGGCTTGGTTCACAGTCTTTCTTCCCCAACTCTTGTACTCCTACTAAAGGATTTCAGTATACATAGAGATACTTCCTCCAGCCCCTTAACCCCCAGCTCTTCAATTTGTTCATTCTTCATGATGAACTCTTCTATCCCACCTCAGCTAAACAGAGATGGCTGTACTCTTGATCTTGCCATCAACTACAATTGTTCCTTTTCCATGTTCGTGAACTCTGAAATTCCCTTATCTGATTACAATCCATTGTCAATTTACCTATCCCTCTGCCTTGCAAACCCAAACCCTGCTCTTCATCCTTGCCTCAGCCATGAATCCCTTCCAGTTCTCAGTCTTTCCCAGATTGTTACCCCTGCATTGCCTTTCCTCCTGCCCCTATTTGACTCTTTGGTAAATCAATCCAACTCTACTCAAACCTCTTCTTTCAAACTCTTTCAACCCTTATCCTATGATCAATCATGTCCTACAAAGCCCCAGACTTGAAATAATATCTCTACCAACCACTACCTTCACTCCTATTCATATGCTGCTAAATGAAGCTGGAGGAAACCACTACAAAAATTCACCACTAAAACTTCACTACAAAAGTTTATTTTACATAGTCTTAACTGGCACCTCACTACAGCAAGACAATTCTTTTAGACCTCCCTGCTGGACTTACCATACCATTCACCAGAGCAGTTTTTCCAAATGTCATCCCTTCTCAAAGCTTCCATGGATCCCCCTTCCCCTCACTCCTTGCTTCATATTTCACTAAAAAAGTTAAGGGCATTCACCAAGAGCTCCCTGCCCCTCTCACACCCCTCAGATGCTTTCTGCCACTTTATTGCTTCACATGAAGAGTTAGTCCATCTCCTTGCCAAGACAAACCCCTCTACCTGCACAAGTTATCCCTGTCCATTGTCTTCTCCAAAAGACTGCTTTCTCTCTCATCCCCATTCTCTCTTATTTTCAATCATTCCATATCTATTGCTGATTGCTTCTCTACTGCCTGCAACCATGACCATGTCTCTCAATTCTCAAAAAACAAATCAAAACAAAAAATTCTCACTTGATTTATCCACCACTGTTAGCTATCAACCCATATCTCTCCTCCCCTTTGTGGTTAAGCTCCTTGGGAAAGCTATCTATAATCACTTCCTCCACTTCCTTTCCTCTCTCTTCCTGCCTCTCTGGTCAAACCTTCATCCTTCTTGACCTTTTTCTGCAGCCTATTACACTGCTGATCACCCACTTCGCTTTGATACTTTTTTCCCTCTAGATTTTTGGAGGACACTAATGTCTCCTGGCTCTCGTATCTGACTGCTCCTTCTCAGTCCCTATTGCTATATATTCATCTAGGTCATGTCCACTAAAGGTGGGTGTCCCCCAAAGATCGGTCCTAGGCCCTTTTCTATTTACTTGATCTCTTCAGCTTCCATGGATTCAATTATCTTTTTGCTGATAATTCTCAGATGTACTTATCTAGCCCTGACCTCCAGACTCATATCTCCAACTGCCTATTGGACATCTTCAATATATCCAAAACTGAACTCATTATCTTTCTCCCCAATCCCTCCTCTCTTTCTAACTTTCCCATTACTTTGGAGGGCACCCCATCCTCCAAGGCCCCTATACCCTATATGCCAACTCCTCAATCCCTCTTACCTCCATACCCAATCATCTGTCAATTTGTATAGTTTCTAGCTTTTTAACATTTCTTGGTATATTCCTCTTCCACTCCCTTGACACTGCCACCACCCTGGTACATGCCTTTCTCACCTCACACCTGTACTACTGTCACAGGCCTGCTAGTTGGGCTCCCTGCCATAAGTCTTTCACCCACTCCAATCTGTCTTCCATTTAGCTGTCAATTTGATCTTCCTTAAACCACAGGTCTCACCATGTCACCCACTATGTTATAAATTCCAGTGGCTCCCTATTGCTTCCAGGACCAAATATAAAATCTTCAGTGTGGGAGTCAAAGTGTTTAATATCTGCCTCTTCCTAGATTTCCAGGCTTTTTAACACCTCATTCATCCCAACACATGCTGTGATCCAGTGACACTGACCTCCTTACTGTTTTGAGGAAAAGACACTATTAAATCTGTGTGTTTTCATTGGCTTTTCCCATGCTTGGAATTCTTACCCTCCTCATCTCTAACTTCTGGCTTCCTTGTAATGCCAGCTAAAATTCCACCTTTGGAAAATGATAAATTTTGAAGAAGATATGGGGAAATTGAAACACCGATGCATTGTTGGTATAGTTGTGAACTGATCCAACCATTCTGGAGAGCAATTTGGAACTATGCTCAAAGGGTGCATACCCTTTGATCCAGCAATATCACTTTTAGGGCTGTAACTCAAAAAGAGCATAAAAATGGGAAAAGGATCCACATGTACAAAAATATTTACAGCTGCTCTTTTTGTGGTGGCCAAGAACTGGAAACTGAGGGGATGCCCATCAATTGGGGAATAGCTGAACAAGTTGTGGTATATGAATGTCATGGAATTCTACTGTGCTATAAGAAATGATGAAGAGGTATACTTCAGAAAAACCTGGAAAGACTTATAAGAAATAGTGCTAAGTGAAGTGAGCAGAACCAGGAGAACATTGTACACAGTAACAGCAACATTGTGTGATGATTGAGACGTAGCTCTTCTCAGTAATACAACAATTTAAGACAATTCCAAAAGATTCATGATGGAAAATACTATCTATCCACATTCAAAGAAAGAACTATGGAGTCTGAATGTAGATCAAAGCATACTAGTTTTTTTCTTTTGTTTGTTTTTTTCTTTCTTGTGGTTTTTCCCTTTTGTTCTGATTCTTCTTTCACAATATGACTAATGCAGAAAAATGTTTAATATGATTATATATGTACAGACTATACCAGATTGCTTTCCATTTTGGAGACAGGAGAGGGGAGGGAGGGAGAAAAATTTGAAACTCAAAATCTTATAAAAGTGAATGTCGAAAACTATATTTATATGTAATTGGAAAAAATAAGATACTGTTAAGTGGAGAATAAAATTCTACTTTTGCTGATCCTCCTTTAAAGCTAATACCTTTCCTAAATTGTACATCTCTAATTTGTCTTGTATGTATTGTACAAATAGTTATTCACAAATTATCTCCACCATTAGAATGTGAGCTCCTTGAGAACAGCAACCGTTTTTTTGGGATTGGGGGAATTTCAAGGTTTGGGAGGCAAGGAATTTATTTTATTTTATTTTATTTTTGCATTTCTTTGTATTCCAAATGCATTTAATAGCTGTAAGTTAACATAGTCTGAAACATACCTGGAATTCTAGAATTATAACTATAAAACTCTTTAGAGAAAAAAAAATCAAGAAGACCTGGAGAGAATATAGATATTCATTGTTTAAGGGCAAAAACTGACAATATAACATATACACATATACACACACATACATTTATATGTATGTGTATGTATGTATGTGTATATAACTTAAACATATAGATTTAGTGTTATATCAATCAAATTGTTATTG
>JAQQSV010022156.1:0-10634 GCA_028646515.1 Pseudochirops corinnae | reverse complement strand
TGTAAAGGTCAGACAGTTGGAAGCTGGTCTGCTGATCTGTTTCTTTGTTTATAACTTCTGCTTGTAACTTGTGTTTTTATTGTGTTTGTATTCTCTGAAGTTCAGAGTGCTGACTTTTCCCACTGAACTAGGTAAATGATATTTGTTTGATTGATTAAAGTAAGATTGTTAACCCATTTTGAGTTGCTTTCCTTTAGAAGAGCAGATCTAAGAACCTGTGCTAGCAGCTGCCCTAGGTATGCTAGAGTGCTTGCTGATACACCATCTTATTGCCCACCTGGGAGTGTTTTTTCTAAGATATGTGCAGTGATGGACCAGTTCAATGGGTTGCTCATCCAACTTCACATCCTAATCTGAAAAATAGACATGCTTTATCTATTTATTTGTTTTCCTGTGTGTATTGTTAGGCTTCATTCTTTTATGTTCTTGTGAGTCTGATTCAGGAGGCTTAGTAATGTTCTTGGGCTTGAAACAATTAGTACAATGTCATCTGCAAGCAAGCATATGGAGAAGCTTACCATCTGTAGAGAATGTAGATTATGTGCAGGACATCAGGTGCAAATTCCTTTGGAGTGCATACATTTCCCCGTTTTATGCAGTGTGGCATAGTGGATAGGGAGCCTGACTTGAAATCTGGAAGACCTGGGTTCATTTTCCACCTATCATGCATACTGACTATGGCTGGGCAAGTCATTAAATCTATCAGTGCTCTAGGCAAATTTCCTAGACTAAGTTACAGAGGAAGTATCCTTATCTAGGAGTAACCTGTACCAATGAAATCACAGGTTCATTCCCTTTCCTTATGCCTTCTTGATAATTAGAGGAGATATATGTGTATATGTATGTGTATATGCACAGAAATACATGTACACATGCATATGTGTATGTGTATATAAGACTGTATATATTTGTTCATCCTTTGTTCTCAAAGAAGACGAATGACATCAGGAAGGTGATGTCTTGATGTCTTGACTTGCAAGTGAATTGGATTTGAGGGAAGCAGGGCTGTGCAAAATTATCAGCCTCACTCTCTCCTCCAGGGTCATTGGAGGCAAGACATAGGTCATAGACCAGTTCCAGTTGGGCAATGTTGCTACTTCTTCCCTCATCTTCTTCCTCCTCTTCTCCCTCTGTCCACATGAGGAGTAATATTCTTACATGTGGGTGCTCTGTCCAAAGGAATATGAATTTCGATCCCTTATACTTTTCAAGATATCTTGGGGTTTGGTAGCTAGATTTTTTTCTTCCCTATTTGTTCTATTGTTCCCCCCCCAAAAAACTGGGACAATTAACTCTTTTGTCTCATGTTGTTTTCAATTATGATTTCTTAAAATATAGCTCTGGTGAACCAGGCTTGATAAAACCCATTGAAATTCAAATGGAGCTACTTGACTATGCTTTTAAACCCAAATCTCTCTCGCTCTCACTGACTGGCCTGATTATATCTCACCGATTATATGTGAATATACACATACATATATGTATATATACACACATATGCATACACATATTTGTTTTTATCTAGGAACCATATATGAAAGACAACTTGTTAGAGAACTTTTAAGACTATTTTTGGTCTACTGTTATCAAATGCTTTTTTTTTTAACATACACAACAAACAAGAAACACAATGGGATTTTGTACTTCTCCTCTTTTATAGGTAAGTATGATTGTGTGATTGAAATGATGTAGTCTGCTCTAGAATATTCTTTTTAAAATCCTAACTTTTTTCTTATTTTCAGGGAGGGTCTAGCTCAATCATAGAAACACCTACTGAGAGGGAAAAGTAAACATTTAGATAGGCCATTATTCATATTTTCTTACTTGGCTTCTTTTTTTTTCAGTACTAACTTGTCTTCCCTTTCCTGTCCCCTCTGCTTCTCTCTTAATCATTCAGGAGATTTGCTTCTTTCAGATATCTTAAAAAACATATCCCTCAGTTCCTTCAAAATTGTGTCACCTCCAACATGAACCTTCTCTGTATCTATGTTATCCGGTCTTGCTACTCTTTCCATCTTTGGGTTTGGTTTTTTTTTTTAGGGTATGAAAATGTTTATTTTGAATTGACACCAAAGGGAGGGGAGGGTGGAGAAGAGGTGAGGGGTAGGACAGGGGTGATGCTTTCTAGGGGAGCTGGTCCCTTTCTTCCACACTGCGGCATTCAAAGTCCATCCAGTCATATGCTGCATCCTCTTCCACCCATGGTCCTTGCTTCTTGGACAGTTCTGTCATGCGGTGAGGAAGGTCCTGAGGGCAGAGTTGTCTCTGGTGGTGGGAAGGAGAGCCCAGAGCAGTTGGCCATCTCAGTCCCAGGTTCTGACTGGCTTCTGGGCCTGGAGGAGTGTCCTGGAGCAGGGCTTTGAGCTTTGGAGAGGCTTCAGAAAAGGTGGCCAGAGCCAGGGCAGAGACCAGCATGCACCCCCACAGCTGCCTCATCCTGTAGAGTTCCTGAGGAGGGTCTTGGAAGGTGGTGACAATTCTTCAGAGGGGTCTCTGGGTGTGTTCTGCTCTGCAGGAGAATGCTCTCCTTTTTATAGTCCTGAAGCTCCTCCCTTTAACTCCCCCCACCCCCCACCATTAGGTTAGAGGAAGGAAGGAGGAAAAAGAGGTGTACATAGAAGTGGAGGAGGAGGAGAGCTCCATCTTTGCTTTCTACTCTACTTTTTTCTACCTTTTTATGCATGTAGCATGTCAGGGACTAAAATAGTAGACTGGGAATGTAGTGATTCCATTGTTTTAATTGGAGAAAATAGTTTGTTATAGAAGTGTTGAAATATCTATTCCATTTTTCATCGATTTGTTTTGCTCTCAGTTTGATTTTTTAAGTGATCTTAAAATCACATAGTAAAATCTTATTAAATTGTGACTCAATATATTTCAGAGTGTCTGAATTATAGTTTCTATGACTACTCCTTATTATGTATTATTTATTTCTATAATTCTGAAATCAATACTGCTTTTTATAGAATGTATACATGCATATACATTATCATGCATATCTATATTTATAAATAAAGCTTTTATTCACATATTAGGATCTTTGTGTATTAAAAGCTTATTCTTCCTTCTTTATAGAATTTGAGTTAGCATTGTAGAATCCCAAGGAGATAGGGAGGAGGGACATAAGTACCTCAAAATGGCCTTTGATTCCTCACTTGAGAGAAGGAACTAAGGATATCTTACTTATGCCAGATAATTTAAAGAACTCTCCGGGAAGATTTATTCCCATATCACTTGGCACATATCCTAGAAGTTTTCATTGTTGTGTAATGGGGATCTGGCATATGGGCAGACCCCATCAGCTTGCTTAGACTGCAAGTTCCACATGTAGGACACCAGGGAGCAGATGGTATCTCTCCATGTGAAGCTGCTTCTAAGAGAATTGTGATAACACATAAGGGAAGTGCCTTGGAAAGACTGCCAAGTATGTGGACATTCTGTAGCTGGTTCTGGTTGGCTGACTAATCATGTGGTTGGGTGGAGCTTTTTGCATAACTGGAACTGTCAGTATCTTCAAAAGAGACCTCAGTCAGTTTTGGCTATCACTCTGTTTCATTTGCAACTGGGAGGGAAAAGTGACTCTCTCACTAATGGTGTCCATTGAGAGATTATTATGCTAATGAAAAAGGCCTTCTTCCCTCGGAGGTCACATGGGTCCAGAATTCCCAAGAGCCTTTGCTCTTGGCATTTTCATTTCTATTCTAAGTGCATCAAGTAGAGCCTCAGATTTCTGTCAAGTGAGAACCACATGAATGTGGGAGTCAGAATCCAGGGTCGCTTTTGTAGACAGCTTGGCATCAATGCCTCAAGGATCAAGGAACAATCTTCCCAATCAAGTGAAAGGACTTAAACTTGTTGAGAACAATACTATAAAGGAACTGCTCCAAGTTATGAACCTAATTTGTCATTCCTCCTCCTGCCCCCAACACACACAGAAAGTAGGGGAGATGATGCTCAGAAAGTATTATGGAGAATGCTGATATGTTTATTCTTTGTATATCTTTGAACTAAATATCACTTTGGAAAAGTTAATCAGTGTTAAATGGTTAAATGGGACTACAATGTTTCTAACAAGTGGTGGGAACTGGTCCTTAACAAATGAGAGGAACACATTGGTGGGGGCTTAAGCTTGTGGCTAAGAGGAGAGACACCTCAAAAACCCTCAAGGAACTTGGAACCCTGAGAGATGTAGCCCACTTAGCCCTAAGAAAGTGGTACCAAAGGAGACAGACATGTTACAACAAAATCACAAAATTTAAGAACAGGAAGAGAACTCAGAGACCATCTAGATCAACTCATACATAAAAGAAACCTTCCACTATAATACACTGGACAAATGGTCATCCAGTCATTACTTAAAGACTTCCAAAGAAGAAAAATCCACCACCTCATGAGCCAGTCCATCCCACAACTTTTAGACAATTCTAATTGTCAAGATTGTCTAACTGGGCAGCTAGATGGTGCAATGAATAGCAGTCAGGAGACCTGAGTTCAAATCCAGCCTCAGACACTTACTAGCTATGTGACCCTGGCCAAGTCACTTAACTCTATTTGCTTCAATTTCCTCATCTGTAAAATGAACTGGAGAAGGAAATGGCAAACCACTCCAGTATCTTTGACAAGAAAATCCCAAATGGAGTCATGGAGAGTCAGACATGGCTTGAACAACTCAACAACATGTCCTCAGGGGCCAAAGAGAACAAGTCTAATTCCTATTCCATGTGACAGTCATTCAAATATTTGAAGACAGCTAGCAAATTCACCCTGAATCTTTTCCAGGCTAAACATCTCCAGTTCCTTCAGCTTATCCTTATGTGATATGAACTTGAGAACCTCCACCACTCTTGTTGCACTCCTCTGGACTTATTTTCAATTATCAATGTCCTTTTTAAACTATGGAGCCCTATGAAGACAATGATGCTCCAGATGAGGTCCGAGGAAAGCAGAATACAGTGAGACAATCACTTCTCTATTCCGGCAAATCAAGTCCATCTTCATGCAGCCCAAGATCACATTAGCGTTTTTGGCTACCAGATAACATTGTTGACTCATTGAGCTTTCAGTCCATTACAGCTCCTAGATCTTTTTCAGAACAATTGCTGTCTATGTCATATCTTTCTCATCTTAGACTTGCAAAATTAACTTTTTGGTTCCAAGAATAAGACCTTATATTTATCCTATTAAATGTCATCTTATTAGATTCAGCCTAAAGTTCTATCTTAAATTCTAGGATCCTGTAGGAGTCTGGGTTTACACTGTTACGTGCATAGTCAGTCATGGTCACCATGTTGGTTTTGCATAAATGTTTTCCTTTGTTATAAGGGAGGACAAAATTGAGGTATGAAACTGTATCTGTCAATGACAGTGAATTAAAAATAATTGCATCAATGAAATATTTTAGAAATAAGTAGATTAAATTGATTTGGTTTTAATTGAATTTTTTTCAAAAACAAATTGTGATTATAGGCTTGAACCTTTCATATAGCGAATGAACTTTTGACTTCTTTTGTCTCTTGATATGAAGCCATATTTTCCAGCATATTAAGTGGTACTGTGGCAAGAAAACTAGATTTGGGAGCTAAAGACATGGATGGGCTCGACTGAAGGAAATTTACTTTTTATACTAGTCAATCCTAGGTTCTTTAAGGCTTTAATCCCCGTAGAGTATAATGGCCATCAGGACCTACAAAGGGAGAATGACTTTAAGTGTGGACCCAGGAGTTAGACTATAGAACTGTTAGCAGAGAACAGACCTAGGCAGATTGAGAAAGGCTTCATCATCAAAGGATTGGCCAACAAATGATATCCCACAGTACCTGATAAGATGGGGTACTGTAGAACAGAAGAGTTTCAGACTACAAAAATGAAGGGAATGTCCTACCAGATAAAATCACGATTCCTTGAAGTACGAAAATATACATATTTACTTTTATTTATGCACTTGCAAGTTGTCCCTTGGCACGTTGTATCTCAGTTTCCACGTTCACAATTTACTTCTACATTTAACACATTTGGCTTCTTCAAAAATCTGTAGTGATCTGATAAAAAAAAAAAAAAAACAAATCCTGACACATTAAATATTTCTCACATTTTGGAATTGTCTCTGTCGATTTGAGGAAATGTTTTATAAGGAAACTTCTTACAAGTCCAAGCCTTTAAGAAGGCAATCTTAGGGAGTAATTTCTGGCATCCTACCTACACCCGGGGACGAAAGATGCTCACATGTATGGTATGACTTGCTTATTTTTCATTTTTTTTTTGTCTTCCCATACCCTCAGATATTCCTAACTGATTGCTTTAATCATAATAGCTAGCATTTACCAAGAACTTCAAGGTTTACAAAGTGCTTTAGAAATGTTCATTTACTTTGTTCTCACAACTCTGAGATGTAGATGCTATTATTACCCCCACTTTACAGATGAGGAAACAGTTAAGTGACTTATCCAGGGTGACACAGCTACTAATTATTCTGGGGTCACACAGCTACTAAGTATATGAACTCAGGTCTTTCTGATGTCACACATGCACTGAACCATTTGTCTTCCTATGGTTTCTCATTGATTGCCAAGAGAATTGTAAATTAATAGAATAATGGGACTTTTAAAGCCCTGAATCTTTCATTGTTCCTGTAAGGAGGTTGGGATCCTCTTCCATCCCTTTAATTGAATAATAATAAAATAATTACGGAATTTATATAGCACCCACTACATGGCAGGCACTGTGTTAAATGTTTTTCAAATATCTCCTTTGATTCTCACAACAACCCTGGGAGGTAGATGCTATTACTGATATTTTACTTATAAGAAAACTTTACTCCTAATACAGTAATCCCTTTCACACCGTGACTTTCCCCATCATGGGTTAGATACATCACAGGTCAGCATAAGAAATTAAATGGAAATTTTGGGGGAGTTTTGCAGAAGCCACAGATGTGTGAAGGCCAGCAGACAGCACAGGAAAAGTTGAGAAACTCAGAAATGCATAAAATATATGTAAAGTATTATATGATGTCAACCCAAATTTTATACTAAGGTACTGTAAGTACTCCATTAAAGAAAAAGAAAAAAATCAGATCTAGAGGGCCAAAATTTTTTACATGGATTTTCCAGATTGTGGGGCACCACATCCCTAACCCTTGTGATATGGAAGGGATAACTGAATCTATGAGAAGGAGCTGGCATCAGAATCAGAATGACCTCACTTTAAGGTCTGACACTTACTGGTTCTGTGACCCTGGACAAATCACATCACTTCTTGGAATCCTCGGGCAATATTCTAAGAAATATAAAGGGCTCTGCATTTATAAAAAGAGTTTCCTTCCTGGGAGCTCCCTACACAGATGAAATCACACATCTGCATCCTTTATCTATATCTATGTCATCTATAATTATATCTGTATCTATGGGGGCACTTACTAGCTGTGTAACCCTGGGCAAATCACTTAACTCTGTTTGCCTCAGTTTCCTCATCTGTAAAATGAACTGGAGAAAGAAATGGCAAACCATTCCAATATCTTTACTGAGAAAACTGTGGGCTCATGTAGAGCCAGACATGACTGAACAACAACAAAGGTCAGTGTTGGTAGAGTGCAGAGTTTACTGTCCTCAACAATTTCTTCCTCTTCTCTAGGAATATTTATCCTAAATCCTAATTCTTTCTTTCCATTTGTGTTATAGTGTGGTTCAGTAAAAGAAAAAAAAAGTTCTGGACCTGAAGCCAGGAAATATTTAGGTTGGAATACCAGGACAGAAAATTCACTAGCTCTTTTATAACGGGCAAGTCCTTTAAACTCTCTTGCTTTCTTCTTTTGTAAAATGGAATTGATAATATCTGTCATACCTACCTCAAAGTGCTGTTGTGAGATTAACTGAGATAATGTATGTGAAACACTTTGCAAACTCTATAAATGTCAGCTATTATTATTCCATCTCCATTATTTCTTTTACATTTCAGGCCTCAGGATTCATATTAAGTATTCTATGTTTCTCCATGGCCTTCTTCAATCTCTATTTTCCCTTTCTCCCACATTCTCTCTCACTGATCTCTAAGAGGAAAATCCTCATCTCAACCCTTCCCCATATGCTCAACTGATCCAGAATAGCTAACTGGAGGGAGTCAGATATGAGGGAAATGTCAATTTATTCTAAGGAAAACTACAAGATCTAATCCTGGTTGGTGAATCTGTCATGTCATTGCCTCAGAACAATTTTTTAGGTTTAAAAGAAAAAACTATTTGTTCTGTAATTCTTAAGAAAAAGCTAGAACTCATCTTGTCTTACCCTTACACTTTACAAATAAGGAAACTGAGGCCAAAAGTGGAGAAGTGACTTGCTCACAGTATAAAATATTATGATTCTTATAGGTATTGCAAGTTTGGACAGAAGTAGGGAGTAAAAAAGAGGAATGTCATTAGTTTGTAACTCAGCATTGGTAGAAACCATTTGGAGGGTTGTGTGTCCTCCATAGTTTAAGAGAGACTTTAACAAATTGGAGGATAACTAGAGGAAAATGAACAGAATCCTGAAGGGTTTGTAAACGATGTTATATGAGGAACACATAAGAATTTTTCACCTGGAAAAGAGACTTGGAGGAAGCATGACAGCTGTCTTTAGCTATCACATGAGCAGATCAATGAAAGAGTAATATTTATGTATTCATTCATTCAACAAACATTTATTAAAGCAACTACTACATACATGCAAGGCACTCATGCCCATCGAAATGACTTGGTTGATCAAACAGTGAAAACCATAGCATTAACTCCTCAAATTCCTGAAGGAATGGCTCCCATAGTACAGGTGCCTATGGAACCTTCACTTTGCCCCATAAGTTGGACCTTAGCATTTTCAACTTGCTCTGAAGGCCTGCCTAAGACTCCTAGACCAACAAGAGAAGAAATAGTCATTGCCCAGAAAACAATGCTTATCAAAAAAGCAGCAAAAACTTCAAAAGGAGGTATGTGAACCTGATAAGACTATGGGATTATTGGTTGGGAGTTTTCACAGGGCTGCTGCCATTGCCTATGGGATGTAGCCTATCTGCCCCAAGCACAATGCATCCTATCTGCCCCAAGCACAATGCATCCAAACATCTGAAGCCAGATCCTGGACAGTTTCCTCCTCCAGATGTGCCCTTCGAAACCTGGCAGATCAATTTTATTCAATGACTACCTGCTCTTAGATACAAATATGCTTTGGTTATGGCCTGGTGGGTGGAAGTGTTCCCCTTTCATACTGCCACAGCCTCTGGAGCAGCAAAAATCCTCTTAGAAAAAAATCATTCCATTATGGGGGAAGGGGGTCCTAAAGAGATATTCAGTAAGAGGTATGCATTTCACAGAAGCTTCATTAGCTGAGCTACTTTCATTCTGGCCAATTACTCAGCACCTTCATTGTGCCTAACACGCTCAATCATCAGGTATGGTTGAAAGAGTTAATGGGATATAAAACCCCTCTTGCTAAGTTCTCTGAAGAGCTAGGCATCCCCTGGCCCAAAGTTCTTCCTTTAAGCCCTACTAAGGCTTAGATGTAGACCAGCGATGGAAAACCTATAGCCCAAGGTCCTTGGATGTGGCCTTTTGACTGAGTCCAAGTTTTACAGAATAAATCCTTTTATTTTTTTTCTTTTTTCCTTTTAAAAAATTGATCTGTTTATTTACTTTTAGTTTACAAGATTCAGTTGCACAATCCCTTAAGTTTCAAATTTTCTCCCCTCCCCCCTCCCCCCACGGCAGCATGCAATCAAGTATAGGATCTGCAAATACTTTCACATTGGACATTAGTCTGGTTGTATAGAAGGGTTGTAACCAATGGAGTGATGAACACTGGGAAAAAAGAAAGAACTAAACATGAAAAAGAATGATAGCATGTAGATTGCTTCAGTCTCCATTTAAACTGTGTTCTTTCTAGATCTTTCTCTGAATGTAGATATCTCCTTCCATCCTAAGACTTGTAGAGTTGTCTTATAATGTACGTTGCTGAGAAGAGTCCAGTTTATCAAAGTTGGTTGTCACACAAATGATGTGTCTGTGATTGTGTACCAATTTTTCCTTGTTCTGCTCTTCTCACTTAGCATCAATTTGTATATGCCTCTCCAGGTGAATATGAAGACCTTCTCCTCCCCATTTCTTATAGCACAATAGTATTCCATTACATTCATATACCACAACTTGTTTAGCCATTCTGCAATTGATGGGCATCCTCTTAATTTCCAGTTTTTTGCCACCACAAAGAGAGCTGCAATAAATATTTTTGTACGTATGGGTCTTCCTCCCACTTCTATGATCTCTTTAGGATACAACCCCAGAAGTGGGTCAAAGAGTATTGCAATTATTTATAGCCCTTTGGGCATAGTTCCAGATTGCTCTCCAGAATGGTTGAATCAGTTCACAGCTCCACCAATAATGCATTAGTATTCCAACTTTTCCACATTCTCTCCAGCATTTATCATTTCCTGTTTTGTCATCTTAGCCAATCTTACTGGTGAGATATGGTACCTCAAAGTTGTTTTGATTTGCATTTCTTGAATCAATAATGATTTAGAGCATTTTTTCATATGCTTATAGATATCTTTAATTTCTGCCTCTGAAAATTGCCTGTTCATATCCTTTTGCCCATTTATCAATTGGGGAATGA